>JAQJVL010002390.1:0-101056 GCA_035578905.1 Stictocephala bisonia | reverse complement strand
CTCTCTCGCTTCTCACTCCCCTTTGCGCTTCTCCCCGAATAAAGTCCCAGGGGGCCACTTTTGCACTTGATTCTTTTGTGTTTGTATATTACCACTTTGGTGTTATTGGACTTGTCTTCGAAGGTAAGTTTGCTGATGCCCTATCTTTCCTAATATACTAATTCTAGGCCTAGTGCCCTTTAACTTAACCTAAAATTTAATATAAAAGTAACCTGCCAGACTATATTGTTTAACCCTTTGAGGACCGATCAAAAAAGAAATTGTAAACTTTTTCCTCATTTTTTAAGTGAGACATCTAAAATATTTAGGCTAAAATTTTGGAGAAACGCAAGTTTTTATATTTTTATTTATAACATCTGTTCTAATAAAGATACAAGGGTACTTATTTGACCAGAATTTTGTAATTGAATACTATATCAGAATTGTTAGGTAATAAGATGATTGTACACAGTTGATATATTCTGTAGTTATAAGATTTGATTTTTGGTATTTCACATTTTCACTAAAGCCAAGAGAGAGAGAGGGTTATCTGCCCTTAGAATAAACATCACGCCACCCCAAATTCGAGCTCTCATTGGTGCTCAGGAATAAACTCACCTCAGGCGACGGTTTCGCGCCCCACAACACGACACTCACGCTTAGTCTCTCAGAGTGTAAGGTCGCGGGTCTCGTTTGCCCATCTCAAAACTTAGTGATTGTGTGCCTCTTTAACTCTAATTGTATCTCTTCAACTCTCTCTAACTCTGTGCTGCTCATCCAGACCTTCAAGAACCTCGTTTGTGCGGTACGTGGTCGGTCTTCTGGACTTTCGAAACGCTCGTACTTCCGCAACTACTCTTCAGTGCTTTAGAACTGTGACAAAGGAAGGTGGACTGGATTACCAAAAGTGTCTCCAACTACTCCTGTTGGATACGTGGTCAACCAATCTCTGTGGTGAGTCAATTCTCTCTAATTCATTATTTCCGTCCTTAGTGTATTCCCCCGTCTGCTCCGGAAGAGCAGTGGTCCTCCGTGTTCACTAACAGAAACACTAACATTCTCTACCCGACATTTAGTGGTCAGCTCCGGGACGGATAAATTGTATCATCCGTGGACAACAGCCATTTATTCGTATCTAATCAATTATGTTAATTACAACAAAACTCTAATCAACTAAGGACAAAAATACATTCAATATTGTCTCTTAGAATTGAATTGCCAATTTTTCGACTTTCTTTTGCAATTAATCATTATTTTTACTAATGAAACAATTTGGCAAAGTTAAGTTTTGTGGTGTAGAGTTCAAGTATCTAAAACCGGTTTTCACCCCTCGTACCAGTTATAGCAGCGCGAGGCGATCAATAACAGGTCTCTCTCTCTCTCTCTCTTACGCAAGGTTGAAATGTCAACAACTGTCAAATAGAGCATTGTTGTTTGTTTACATTCTTGACTTGTATTGGTTTACTTTGTATGGATTATATTATTTTTGCTTTTACTTTGTTGCACTAATACTAAACACTCTACTGTATTAGAATAATTATTCACTCTATTTTAATAGCAATCTAGACATATATTTTCTATTCTAACAAGGTTATATGAAAGTGTTATTTTTCTCACTTATAAAGTAACATTGAGTGTCCAGCATTAACAGTCTAATAGTAGGTTGTTAGGTAATCATTCTTAATTATCACAAAAGTATTCATTCATATTTTAATTAGTTCAATTGTAATAATTGATTTTTATCAATCAAGTAATTTGTTAATGGATTTAATGTTGTACACATCATGTTGTTGTTTCTACTTTGATTTCTTTGAATGGTATATGTTGTAAATGACAGTAATCCATTTTGTCAATTTTCGTTTGAGCATTTTTGTTTAATATTGTTAAATTTGACAATAGGTCATAGTTGAATTTAAGTTTGCCACATAACTTAAACGTTTAACTACATTAACAAAAGGTTTTTTTTTTTGAATTAGTTTTACTTATTCTCTTTTAATGTTTTTTATTATTCCTTTGTCATTCATGTTACTAATTACTGTAACTTGTAAAGGAAAATTACTCTTTGAAAAAGGTTTTTTTTTTAAAACCTCACAAATTGTTTTGTGTCACTCTCTTTGAAACTATGTTAATGATTAAAGTTGGGCCTGTATATTATTTTTTAGTTGATTAATTATCTCACATCTCAGTGTGTCCAAAATAATTAGCTTGTTTATGCCAAAAATTGATGTTTATGGATTTATGTTTTGGTTCATATCACTGTATTGTTGTCTCTTGTAATTAACTACCGTTTAATTATCTCACCATGCCTCCCAAAACGGGTGAATTTAACAGTTCCATTTACTCACGTGTAACTGCTCTTCTCAAAGTGCGTTTTAATAAATTGAAGGGTATTCTAGAAGAATGCTCTACTCAAACTGAATCTCTAACCTCTGTACAAGTTAAACAGCTAAATGCCTTCTCTAATGAAATAAAAAAGAAAAAGGCTGATTTTGATAATAACCTTCAACGGGTTTTAGCTCTTGATTCTGACGATGGTGTGTCGGATGAAACTTTATCTTCCGATCAAGATGAAATTGAAACTCTCTTTGCGTATTTGACAGCAATCATTGAGGTACTTACTCCTCCTGTCGAACCAAAAACACCTAGCTCACTGAGTGATAGCAGTACTGTTTCACATTCTGGATCCTCTCTAGTCAGGTTACCAAAAATAGACCTGCAAAAGTTTTCTGGTGACCCACTAACGTGGACAAGTTTTATTAATCTGTTTAATTCATCGTAATGCAAGCCTTTCCAGTGTGGCTAAGTTCCAATACTTACTCAGTGTGTTACAAGGTGATGCCTTAACATTAGTAAAAAGTTTAACTCTGTCCGCACCTAATTATCTACTGGCCTAAAGTTTACTACGAGATAGATATCACAATACTCGCAGGTTGCAATCTCTACACCTCAATCAACTCTTAGACTTACCTGCTGTTAGTGCTACCTCTTTGAAGGGCACATGTAACAAGCTACATCATACAATGCTACATTTTGATGTTAATCTCTTTCGTCAACCCTCTTGAGATAGTCATACGTCCTCTAGACCTCAAGATCAACATAATGTTACCTCTAGGGATATAGCTACAACTTCATCTCTCTTTGTCTCTTCTGCTGATATATTAAATTGCTCTGCCCAAAATAGCTCTAACTCTCTTTCTTCATCTAATTATACGGTGTTACTCGGTACAGCTTTAATTAAGCTAACCACCTCTCAAGGCATTTCTCATGTATTTAGAGCATTACTTGACACGGGCTATATGTGTGAACTTCTCTCTGAACGTGCTGCTAATATCTTGAACGACAAGCGACATGCTTCAAATATAAAAATATCTGGACTCGCTCAAAACTCCTCCTCTACAAGGGAACAATGTATCTAAATTTGGAAACGCTCTCTGGCCACGCATTGGCCAACAAACATCAGTTTCATATCTTAGATAAAATCTTCGTGGATTTACCACGCACTCGTATCACTTCTGACATGTGGGACAAGGTCAAGCCTTACACACTCGCTGACCCTTCCTTCCACTTACCTGGTGGCATTGATGTACTAATAGGTAGCTCTCTATTACCTCTAATTCTTACTCAAGAGAATCATTCGCTTGGGCCTCACATGCCTCATGTGATAGGCACACACTTCGGCTACATACTCATGGGTCAAGCTCCTTGTGCTTCGACTACGGATGCTGCGGTCAACTTTTCAATATCTCTTTTGTCTACTAGTGATGATCTCTTGCACTCATCTTTACAACGATTCTGGCAACAAGAAGAAGCACCAACCATCAGTGTTAAATCACGAGAAGAGATCACTTGTGACGAATACTTTGTAAAGACTCATACTCGTGACCCAACTGGTCGCTATGTTGTGCGACTTCCGTTCAGAACGGATCCCTCTGCTCTTGGCCTCTCTCGGGGTACTGCTGAAAAGCGTTTACTGTCTCTTGAACAAAAATTTAACGCACAACCTCAGTTTGCTCAGCTTTACCGCTCTTTCATTTCTGAATATCGAGCTCTCGGTCATATGATCAAAATAGACCATGTTGAGGACACCCCTCACTATTATCTCCCTCATCATGGTGTGTTGAAAGACTCTATCAGTACAACAAAACTTAGGACTGTGTTTGACGCCAGTAGCAACACCAGTTCTGGTTACTCTCTCAATGACATTCTTTTCACCGGTAGAAAGTTACAGACTGATATTTGTGACATTATTTTGAACTTCCGGTCTCATAAAATAGTGTTTTCATGTGACATACGACAGATGTTTCGTCAAATAAAAATCCATCCTGACGATCAACATTTTCAACTCATTTTATGGCGTGATGATCCTTCCGCGAAAATATCCACATTCCAACTCACCATTGTCACCTACGGGATGAACAGCTCTCCTTACTTAGCAATTAAAACTCTGACTCAACTTGCGGAAGATGAAGGTGATGACTTTCCTCAGGCTGCTAACTCACTACCTCATCATACCTACGTGGATGATATTGTCACTGGGGCAGACTCGGTGGAGGCGGCTCTTGAGCTTCAAGACCAGCTCATCCAACTCTTAGGTCGTGGCGGCTTCGAACTTCGGAAGTGGGCTTCCAACTCCAAGCAGCTCCTCTACAGGTTCCCTTCGGAACATCTAGAAACTCCTAGTTTCTTGCAAGAAGCACAACTTCATCAGTTCTCCATCCTGGGTATGCACTGGTCCCCTGAAGAAGATTGTTTTCGCTATGCTTTTCACTATCAAACAGACAAATTAACCAAACGCTCTGTATTAAGCCTCATTGCAAAATTGTACGATCCCTGCGGTTTTCTAGCTCCATTAATCATGGTAGCCAAATGCTATATGCAGCTCCTATGGGCTCAAGGCCTAAAGTGGGACGATGCTCTCCCCCCTGATCTCGCCAATAAATGGCAATTATTTATTAACGACACTAGTCGTTATCTCTCTCAACTCAAGATTCCTCGAGCATTTCCGTTAGCCCACGCTAATGTGATTGAATTACACGGCTTTTCTGATGCCTCAGAATGTGGTTATGCCGCAATAGTGTATTTTCGTTGTGAATCTTCTAGCGGAGAAGTGACTGTGAGACAAATTTTGTCAAAAACTCGTGTGGCTCATCTGAAACGGGTGACCCTGTCTCGTTTAGAACTTTGTGGAGCTCATCTTTTGTCCAAGCTAATTGATTATTGCCTTAAACAGCTTTCTCATCTCAAGATTAATGAACTGACACTTTGGTGTGACTCTTCGGTAGTGCTCACGTGGCTACAAACACCTACCTACCGATTGAAAACCTTTGTAGCAAATCGTGTCGCTCAAATTCAAGAAATTATTCCTGGTCATCATTGGCGACACATTAAAGGTACAGACAATCCAGCCGATTGTGCTTCCCGAGGTGTTCTTGCATCTCAACTCGTCAACTACCCACTGTGGTGGCACGGCCCCTCATGGTTAAGTCTATCTAAGCCTCACTGGCCGATTCCTAACTTCACACCAATAGAACTTCAATCTGCGGATGAAATCAAGACTACACCTCTTAGTGTGCTCACTATAATTGGTCCCATAGAGTGGGAAATACTCTCTAAATATTCGTCATGGACAAAACTCATAAGGGTATTAGCATACGTGTTACGTTTTGTTAACTTGTGCCGATCAAAGAAAGAAATCTCTGGTCATTTACGCATCAGTGAACTGAATGCCGCTGAAGTAGTTACTTTCAAACTAGTACAACGTTCAGCATTTAGTGAGGACATTAAATCACTGAAGAAAGACTCTGCCTGCTCCACTCACCTACGGAAATTGAATCCGTATCTGGATTCTGATGATCTTATACGTGTCGGTGGTAGACTGGCACAATGTAACCTCTCATATGACGCTCGTCATCCCATTGTACTTCCCAAACGGCATCATGTTGTAAAGCTGTTGATAGACTTTTATCATCGCATCCATCTCCATTCTGGACCTCAATTGACACAAGCACTACTAACACGCAAAGTGTGGATATTATGTGCTAGAAGTATCATACGCTCACGTATTTTCCAGTGTCTCGTGTGCTTTAAGAATAAACCAAAAAACAAAACTCCTCTTATGGGTGACTTACCCGCACACCGTGTTAATCCAGCTCGACCGTTCTCATCAACAGGTGTGGATTATGCCGGACCTTTCACCGTCAAGATTCACAATCTCAGGAGACTGCGACACATTAAGGTCTACTTGTGCATTTTTATCTGCATGGTTACTAAAGCCGTTCATATAAAAGTGGTGACTGATCTCACTACAGAAGGTTTTATTGCCTCTCTCACACGTTTTGTGTCCCGACGTGGTCTGTGCTCAAACATCTATTCAGACTGCGGAACTAACTTCGTAGGTGCAGACTCAGTACTACAAAAGGTGATTCGTGAATCAACTCTCTCATCTGTTGCACAGGACAAAATTGTTCATTCTCATTCTGTAGTTATAAGATTTGATTTTTGGTATTTCACATTTTCACTAAAGCCAAGAGAGAGAGAGGGTTATCTGCCCTTAGAATAAACATCACGCCACCCCAAATTCGAGCTCTCATTGGTGCTCAGGAATAAACTCACCTCAGGCGACGGTTTCGCGACCCACAACACGACACTCACGCTTAGTCTCTCAGAGTGTAAGGTCGCGGGTCTCGTTTGCCCATCTCAAAACTTAGTGATTGTGTGCCTCTTTAACTCTAATTGTATCTCTTCAACTCTCTCTAACTCTGTGCTGCTCATCCAGACCTTCAAGAACCTTGTTTGTGCGGTACGTGGTCGGTCTTCTGGACTTTCGAAACGCTCGTACTTCCGCGACTACTCTTCAGTGCTTTAGAACTGTGACAAAGGAAGGTGGACTGGATTACCAAAAGTGTCTCCAACTACTCCTGTTGGATACGTGGTCAACCAATCTCTGTGGTGAGTCAATTCTCTCTAATTCATTATTTCCGTCCTTAGTGTATTCCCCCGTCTGCTCCGGAAGAGCAGTGGTCCTCCGTGTTCACTAACAGAAACACTAACATTCTCTACCCGACAAGAATAAATGTCCAAAAAGTTATCTTATAATTTCCAAATATTTATATTTTGTCAATAAAAAGTGTATTTATTTTGTTTAAAAAAATCTTTTTATTTGTACGCTTACAGCTTATAAACAAAAAATACTTGACGTGTGGGAAACTGTTTTATTGAAGTCTAAACTTAATCACCTACAAATACAGAAAAAATTAAAACAATCGGATTGATAACATGAAATATTTTGTTAGTACTGTCAGATTCGTCTGTTAAAATTAGCTGTCTATTGTCAGTTCTTTTCATTGACGTTATATTCCATCAGCTGGCTCCAGACGTTAAAAAAAGCATTCTCGAACGTCTGCATCCCAAAGACGTACAAGTTATCATAAATGGTAAATTGGATGTTATGTGTAACAAACATAACCAATAAAACATAACAATAAAACAAACCAATAAAATGAGCTATATAGTTAACGTATCTAGGAATGCTTCGATTTAACCCCGCATTTCTCATCCCACCTTGAACCAACATGTCAAGGTCATAGCTATACACCTCTATCAGTACCTAGTTATTAATGAGTAAAATAAAGTAAAACACTTGCACGGTTATAAGCTATCAGTATATGTTCTTTGTTTTAATTATCTTCACATTTTTGTAGAAATTTCATTAACTTTAGAACTGATGTTACAACATTTATGAACAAGCAGACTGAATTTAGGCAATCTGCTCTCTGTATAAAATGAATAACAAACAGGGGAAAATGTGTAATAAAAACGATATAAAACTTGAAGAGGAAAAAATTTGTAGAAATTTAATGAGTTTTGAAAAAGGTGCAAGGCTAAAAAGGCAACAGTCTCTTCAGGTACAGACAGTGTGACTAGTGCTTTTGAACACAATCTCAAGCAACTGCGAGGAACAATTCAGTGGGGCTCTTCCCACATTTTTCTCAATCTGTTTATATGAAAAGGTTTTTGTGCCTACCTTAATTTTTAATACTAACACAACCTTAACTAAAATGATAAGACAACAAGAAACATTACTTCAGTTTACTGTTGACGCCCTACAAGGTTTACCTAATGCATGGCAAATTTATGTATGTATATTTTCCTCTTAAAGTTTCAATTTTGATTTAAGATCGTTTATCTTCAAGAGTCAAATTACTTTCAAGTGGGAGCAGGTTTTTTTCTCCCCAATGCATGCAGCTATCTAAGGCTAGGGCCTCACTATTTGAGAGATCGCCCGGCTGGGTTTTGTCCGAGTGGTGATACATTGAGAGCCAAGAGGCAGGACCTACTACGCCCAGTAGGGCCTCGGAAGGTCTCGGAAACCTTTCCGGGTATTCTCTGCTCGCCCGGCCAAGAGTTTGCCTGGCTGGGTCTTAGAACTAAGTAGAAAAGCATTGCGTGTTATGACAGAAGACCCACCATCCGGTCAATAACCCAGAAAGGAAACGGAGCCAGTGGTGGTAGTTTCGTTTCAACCACAGTGAACTTCTGTTCATCCCTGTGGCTTGTGCATTTATTTACTTGATGTCTTTGGATATTGACATGGATTTATTAATTTCTTTGGTCCAAGAGAGACCAGTATTGTGGGACCGGACTCTTGATGTATACCTTTGAACAAAAACCAATCGAAGGAGGCGTGGAAGAGTGTTTCTTTTTTTACTAAAAGCAACGTACGAAGAAATGAGTGACATTGAAAAAAAAGACTATGTTAAGTCTTTTCCATTTTATACCTAGTGTTGATGAAAAAATAAGAATTCTTTTTCTGACTACGAAAATTCCCTTAGCAAATTTTTCAAGATATGTACTGTTAAAAGACAGAGTAAAATATGGAATTTAACCGTTCATGAAATATGCATACTTATTTTTACAGTACTAATTGTTACACTTTATATGGTTCTATGTATGTACTACCAATATTCTTAAAACTAATTTTAAGAATGTACACTGATTGGTTATTCAAAAAGCTTAAAATTTATATTTTTAGACTGATATTTGATTCTATTGTCTGGTTTGCTAGGCTAATTATAATTTTAGTTCCCTGTTATAATTACAAGTTCTTGTAGGAAATTATTTAGTATAATTAATTCATTGTGATAATAGTTTTCTTATAATTTATCATTCACTGACCTACAGTTGGGTTGTAATTCTTGTTTTTATTTTTCACAAATATTTACAAACTGTTGGGTCATTCAACAAAACAATATTGTTTGTACAGGTAATTAAAGATATGTCAGACTATCTAACTATATAAATACATATTATACAGGGTGATTTTTTTTATTTTTTCAATTATTAGGATCTTTTAAATCTGCAGAGATACAACAAATTTTAAATGGTTAACTTCACCTCTTTTTTCCTGATTAATAAAAATATGGATTTAGCAATTTTCAAAATAGCAACCATTTTCCAAAATGGCAGACAGCTTAATTTGTTCTTAAGTGAAACTATGTATTTAATGATTTTTTTTCAGATAGAAAATATAATCTATTGATTAATCTAGCTATTAATTAAGCAATTCTGTCACTAAAGGACTCTGGGCATTGGTCTGGAGAGTGGGTTCTGTTGACAAAATCTGATCCACTTGGCCCCGGATCCGGGCAAAGCCCGGCCGGGTGATCTCTCGGATAGTGGAGCCCAAGCCTAAATAGCCAAAACCAAATATAACACCAGTATTATTATTGTCTGCCTATGGCTCTTAAACAGACTATTTTATTTTGAGTTGATACTATTCTATATTACTATATATAAATTGACTTAACCTTCAATTAGTCGAGTCAAGGAAGATTCTTCCGTGTCTATTTTTGTTTGAACAAAAGACAAATTTCAAATCCTAAATACGCGGCTGAAGCATTTAATAACTTTTCTCTTCAAGTGTCGAAAAATTGATTTTACCAAATTTATCAAAAATTAATTACTCATTTGTAAAGGAAAAGTTTCTTGATACAAAAATTAAAATAAATAATTCATTTCGTTTTCAACCAATAGACGCAAACATAATTATTTCCGTTATTGATTCTTTTAATAATAAATTATCATCTGGTCATGATGATGTGCCTCTTACATTACTAAAACAATGTGGTAGAGCTATCAGTAAACCTTTGGCTCATTTATTGAATTCATCGTTCATTTCGGGCATGTTTCCTGATCAAATGAAAATAGCCAAGATAGCTCCGATTTTTAAAAAAGGTGATACCCACGACTTGTCTTGCTATCGCCCAATTTCACAGTTGTCAGTTTTCTCTAAGGTTTATGAACGTGTAGTATTCAACCAATTCGCTTCTTACTTAGAATCAAATTATCTATTAGATAAAGAACAACATGGCTTTCGGTCTGGAAAATCGGTGGTAACTGCTGCAACCGATTTTGTTCAGTCTATTATTGAAAATATTGATAAAAAGAAAAAAGTTGCGGCTGTGTTTCTTGATCTGAGCCGAGCTTTTGACAGTGTGTCCCATCCAAAATTGGTAATTGCTTTTGACCAACTTGGTGTTGATAAAAGAGCCTCTGCTTGGTTCCAATCTTATTTGACTGGCCGCAAGCAATATGTTGAGATAGTTGAAAACAATGGGAAACAGATTAACAAATTTAAATCAAGTATGCAATTAATTAAATATGGTGTTCCTCAAGGGTCCATTTTGGGCCCTTTATTATTTATATGCTACTTAAAGGGATTACCCTCCGTAGTGATGCCATGTGGAAAAATATGTTTATACGCAGATGACACTAATCTTCTTGTCACAGAAGACAATATAAATCAACTTGAATTATCATCTTTTCTAAATGTTTCCTACTTAATTCAAAATTTATCCCAAAATAATCTGTTAGTAAATTATCAAAAAACAAAGCTTATGCAGTTTTTTACAAAGCAAAATACAAATAATGCTACAAATTTAAGAATTGAACTGGAAAATTATGAACTGGACCAAATTGATAGCACAAAATTTCTCGGATTAATTATTGACAAAAATTTAGATTGGACTGACCATGTGAATAAGGTTCTCTCTAAAGTATCATCTGGTCTATTTGCCCTAAGAAGAATGTCAAAGGTTAGCAACCTTAAAACTCTAAAAACTATATATTTTTCACTTATTCATTCCCATATTAATTTTGGAATAAGTTTGTATGGGGGTACAACAAAAGCTAATCTCAACAAAATTTTAAAACTGCAAAAACAAGCGGCTAGGATAATGTTGAATCTAAAACCTAGGGACTCTGTAAAAAATGCGTTGGCCCAACTTCAAATTCCTACAGTTTTTGCTCTGTATTTTCTTGCTACTATAGTAGCTGCAAATGAATCAGTGCAAGGCTCAGACCAAGTTACTCAGCCATACAATACTAGAAATTGCAGATATAAAATATCAAAAAAACATAATCTTGAATTTTACAAAAAAAGCCCAGTCTACATGGGACTTAAGTTTTATACAAAATTACCAGATCACATAAAATCAGAGCTAAAATCATTAAAATTTAAGAAAATTTTATCAACTTATTTGACTGAATTAGCACTTTATTCATTAGAGGAATTTCTTCAATAAAATATAATAGTATTTTAAATTTCAACACGTTATAAATCAATTTTAAACATGCACACTCATGACTAACGATTACATAATGTTATTATTAGTTCAATTTATTTTTATTCATACATATATATTAAATACATAATATTTTACTGGAATTAGAATTAGGTAGTTAATTTTTATTATTATTGATGTATTGATCATTATTTTCGTAAAGCTAGAATAAGTAAACGTATCGACACTATTCATGTATACCGTGTTTATGAATAAAGACATTCTTATCTTATCTTATCTTACCATGTTGTACGCAGTCTGCTACCTAGGAACGTGACTATCCCAACAGCTGTCACCCTATTCATGCCTGACCCCAACCCTCTTGTCCCGTTAGTTTGAGTCAGACGTTCGAGAGATAGGAGTGATTTTCTTCCGGCCCGGCCTAAACTTCCGTGTGCGACACTTTGTGTATAGTTTTTCCCGGGAAAAAGTTCCGTGTGCGACATAGTGTGCAACAGATTTTAGTGTTCATTTAGAATTGTGTTTTGTTGTAAATAGGTGTAAATAAAGTTTTTTGTACTTTTTTTATTATTTGTTTCTAATAAAATGAATCCTATTGGAGAAAACAGAATCCAAGAACTGTTATTAGAACCATATTCTTCTGAAAGAGATGACATTTTATCGGGTGATAGTGGTGAAGAAGACGATTTGGAAATTAGTGACCATCAGACAGACTCAGAGCAATCAGAAGAGGACACAAACGACCCACCACATGTAGCACCAGAAACCACCATCCCTGTGTATGACGTTCGGAGGAATATGAATTTCATGTTAGGCAAGGATGAACTTACGGAATGGTATCTATGCAGGCCTCCTCAGCCTAGGAATACTCGGCGGCAACCACACAATATACTCCGTGTGCACCTACCCGGCCCACGAGGGGATGCTCACAATGCTATAACACCTATTGATTGTTGGAATTTATTTTTCAACCAGCATATGATTGACACCATTGTAAGATTCGTCGCACGAAAATTTGGATGATTTATATGCAACCAATTTCACTGGTGTGGAATTTTTCCGTTCAACAATGTCATTGAGAAGGATTCGATTTTTACTGGGCAGCCTACGGTTCGACGACGCTGAAACTAGAGAAGAGAGAAGACAAGTTGACAAGCTGGCCCCAATTCGCCAAATATTCGAAAATTTCAACCAGAACTGCATTTCAAACTACACTTTGGGAGAAAACTATACTATTGATGAGATGCTGGAACCCTTTAGGGGCCGCTGCCCTTTTAGACAATACATTAAAACGAAACCAGCTAGATATGGGATAAAGGTATATGCCCTAGCCGACTCCAAGACTTTTTATGGAAGCAATATGGAAGTCTACTGTGGCAAACAACAACCTCAAGGTCCTTTTAACATCAGTAATAAGACTACAGATGTTGTTCTCCGACTTGTGCAACCAATTTCACAATCTGGACAAAATGTAACTGTTGATAATTTCTTTTGTTCTATTCCCCTTTGTGACGAGTTGGCACGAGTGCATAAGTTATCGCTTGTTGGAACAGTGAGAAAAAATAAAAGGGAACTTCCAGATATTGTAAAAGTTACCACTAACCGCCCAGTACACAGTAGCTTATTTCTGTATGGAAATGATAAAACTCTAGTTTCCTACAAACCCAAGGGAAAAAAAGTTGTATTGCTTCTTTCTTCCTTACATAATTCAGACGACATTGACCCTGAGAGTGGAGACTCATTGAAACCAGAAATTCTCACATTTTACAATAAAAACAAAGGAGGAGTGGACACCCTAGACAAATTGAAGGCGTCCTATAATGTTGGCAGAAAAACAAACCGGTGGCCTCTTTCCCTGTTTTATGCTCTATTGAACATTGGAGGGATAAATGCAAACATAATTTACTTGTCAAATTCTCAAGAAAACATACCTCGAAGAAATTTTCTAAAAACCCTTGCAAGAGATTTTGTAACGATCACGTGACAAGAAGAGCTCAACAAGAAAATCTTCCCCGACTCTTGAAATTGTAAATGAGGAAACTGGCAGACATTGAAGAGGAAGAACACTGACCTCGCCCCGTAGGAGCATCGGGACAATGTGCTTACTGTACGTGGAGAGAAAATCGAAAGACAGTCGTTTCATGTGCCATGTGTGAATGGTTCATCTGCAAGCAGCACACCACTTCACTATGTAATAACTGTGCTGCTGACAGAAACGCTGAAAACATTGCAGAAGAAGACTAAATCATGAAAATATTTGTAAGCATGTATATATATGTATAAGTAATAATACAACACGAACACCCCCCTCCCCTGACACTAACCTCTCACTTACGCTTACACCAAAACACATTCCCCAACACCAACACACACACCACCCCCACACATAAAAACATTTATATGTTTTATATGCTTTTTTAAAATTTTAACATCTTTATATAATGTACTTATGTAGACTTAGTTAATAAAAGTTACTTTTGTAGCCTTTATATGTCTGTTTACTTAACCTGGAAGATTCTTCCGTGCGCGACTAACTGTGTAACATTTTTCACGCGACTAAAACTGTAAAATTGAAGGTTAAAGTTTACTTCCTCTGTAGTATCTAATGTTTCATATTTTTTTCACTAATTGTTACTTTAGTACATTTATCTTGTATTCATAAGTGTTAGCTTTGTGATAACTTGGTTTTATTATTATTAATGATGAATAGTAATACAAAAATTGCCTATTACTATTTTATAAGTTACCTTCTGTGATAAATAGAAAATAAAATTAGTCTTAATATAATAGGCAACTTAATATTTATTGAGTAGTGGGACTTTGCAGCCATTTTTCAGTAGTGCAGGATGACTTAACTTTTATAAATATTTTGCTATGCACACTGTTGATTAATTTGCATTTTACGTAATAAATAAATGGTTGTTAGTTAAGTATTTAAATGTTGAATCTGTTGCAGTATAACAATCAGGAGCGAACCATCAAAGATATCATAAACACTTGCAATAACTATCGAGGCCTATTCCCCAGATTCGAATCATATGGCAAGTATAGTTTGAACATATTTTATTAATTTAGTAGCAAATTGTAAAGGACTACTTGATAATTTATTGCATTGTTTTACTCTTCTAATGATTGTGTATGCACATGTTTACATTAGTTTTAATGAGTTTAATTCTGAGGATAGACGAGCTAGAGGGGTAATAGTTCATAACTGAAATGTTAACAGCAGATGCTGTGAAAGCTACCCTGACTAATGATAGACCATCTCTTAAACATTCTTATCTATTTAATTTATCATTTAAATCTTAAGTTTTCCTCATATGTTGATTTTTATATTTGTGAACGTAATAATCTGTGTCCACCTTTAACTTTTTGATTTTTCATTGTTTCCAAAATCTCTTTTAATATCTCGTATTTTATGTGTTCAGAACTTATTTGTTTTAAAATTCAGTATAATATTCAATTAAATGTAATCATAAATTTTTTATTATTTTTACATCTCATTATGCTTATTGCAGTGCTGGTGTAGTATGTCATTCTCTACTTGCCTTGATGGTACCTCCCTCCCTCAATACCTTCGACAAGAACTATCTTCTTTTCATAAATATCTCAAATTAGCTCATGTTAATGCTCAATTATTCTTGTGTCTTATCGATGAATTTTGAATTTTTGACTCCTTTCAATTTGATGTTATTTTATTTTCTGAAACTTAGCTAAAACCCTGCATGGTTTGGATTCCACATGAAGCTCTAGGTCCGTTATGTTCCCTGGCTATTGGGCTATTATTAAATGGCTTTTTGTAATAAACAGTCGATCTTAGTTAGTAACAATGACTACACTCGTTCATCCACACTCATTCGCCCAAATATCTATAATGTCTTAATGATGAAAAATGAAAATAATAATAAAATAATGTTAATTTAAGTGGAAAGAGCATATTCTATTCATGGATAGAACATATAAAGTAATAATTGTAGGCCTACATCTAAAGATTGTAGGGGAGGAGTCTTCCCTGTAAAATTTCAACTTCCTGTATCAATTCTTTATATTTCTGATAACTCCAAATTGGGCCAACCTAAATACATGCTTATTGATTTTAACTCTAACAGAACATATGTTCTAGTAGGGATTTGTTAAATTCTACTTCATCTGGGCTATCTTGCTGAATTCCAGGATTACCTTATCATTATTATGGCTCCTTATCATCATGTCAATTGTCATGGGTAATTTTAATCGTAACCAACTTGAACCTAATAATTATCTGATAATAATCACTTTACTAACCTATTTTACTCTTTTACATAAAAAAAAAAAAAAAAAAACACAAAACACAAGTCCCAGGGACCTAACAAAACGCAAGTCGAGCCGATCGGTTACAGGCGCAGGGCCCTTAAGTCTTACAGGCTCATAAGCAAGAAAAGAGACATAGAAATGTGTTAAACTGAAATTTCTCACCTTGTAATTATTGCGTAGTTACTGAAAGAATACTTGATACTTAAAGAATCCCACAAAAAATGGGCCAGGCAAGTCCGCGGGGCTTTGTGGTCCAGACCTAAATGAAAATGCAGGTCGGTTAGAAGCGCAACCTCTTAACCAGCTCTATAAGCCAGCAAAGAGCCGAATCAATGGGAAATACTTGAATAAAACCAAAATCTGGTATTTGTTTTTTTTTTAATTGCTCTCCTGTGCCGAAAGCGGCTCGAAATGAATATATAATGGAACATTTTTATTCTATATTCAATTCGAGCCGTAGAGGTCCTAAGAAAGCTGATTCATTAGCGTGTGGTCCTTATCTAACTCAAGTAAACGATTGTAAGATAGGTAGGGCTACGTGCCATTGTGCTAAAAATAAAGAAATTGGCCAGTAAGAAACCAAGGATATTGCCTATAATTACTATTATATCGACATTCATAAATTGAATTTAATCTTAAGTTTAGTAGATTTATGACAGGAAGTTTCTAGTACAGTATATTATTTAGGACCTGGTGTATCCAGACAAACATATTTTTTCTGGAAAAAAGTATAATTTTAAAGACAATATTAATATAGGCCTGCATTTAAACGGCTGTACGGGTTAGACGGTATTAAAGGGAGTTCAATACTTTGCTCAAATCCATAATAAGAGTAAAACGTAAAGATTCTTCTGTACGTACACTGCGCTGTACTGCAGCTGTAGCTCTAGCTGTGGTGCTGTAAGTTGGTGAGGGATCGGGATGAGTGTAAATTTGTTTTTGAAATTTGTTAATGATGGAGTATCAGATGAGGAAGATAAAGGTTGTTGGACATTTGCCATCATTACGTGAAAAATACCAATCACGACATTTCGATTTGGTAAAACCCAAATCTTTTTCAAGTGCTAAAACTAAATTACATGTAAACAAACATGTTATAAAACTACGTTCTTAAAATAATAAACTTATCTACATTAATAATTATCTACATTTTAACCTAGATCCTAGAATGGAGTACAGCAAAATAAACTTCTACTAAATATAAAAAATTTTAACTGGGTGAAATTAATATAACCAATTAGGCATTGCCAAGATCACGATGTCAACGAAAAAAATGTTAAATCACAATTAAACTGATATTCCAATCAGACTGAAATGAGCTTACATTAACTAAGCATAAATAAATATATGGTACCTGAAAAACACTATTAATTTAAAATCAAAATCACTTTTATTTGCCATACTAATAACAATTTATCATTGACAAAGTCATAATCATGGCATACAAGCCATGTCCAGGTAGTGTAATATTATAATTCTATATAATAATATATATTACTTAATATGTAATAGATCAGAAGTTTTCTAATGTGGATGCAAAAAGGTCCTCCAGACAATAAAAGGAATTCTTTAAAAGCCATAAATACAATCGTTTTTTAAATTGTTTCAAAGGATAACTGTTGACTTCTGTTTCAAAATAGTTAAAGATTTTTAAGGACATTACTATGTGGCTGTTCTGAGTTTTACTTAACCGATGATTAACTAATTCAGTGGAGTTTTTGTTACGGGTATTATAACTATGGAAAGATTGTTTGATATTTAGTAAAGTCGGATTGCAGCAAATGTAATTAGTTAAATCAAATATGTATAAATTTACTACTGTTTGAATTTCTAGATTAATAAATAGAGGTTTACAGTGATCTCTAATGCCTGAATTGCTGAGATTCCGGATTGCTTTTTTTTTTGTATCAGTAGTAGTTCCTGTATTCTTGGACAGTTACCAAAAAGAACTAGTCCATACCTAAAAATACTCTGAAAATATGAGAAATAAGCTGTTTTAACATAATGTTGTGGCACAACATCATTTCATTTTTTTAAAAGGTAAACAACTCGTGAAAGTCGTGCACTTAAATAATCAATATGAAAATTCCACGTTAATCGATCATCAATGAATAAACCTAAAAACTTAATAGAGCTATTAAATTTAGAAGGAAGATTAATTGGATTAAATTTAAGGTTAAATAGAATATTTTTAGTTTTTTCTTCATTCAACAAGAAACCGTTTGAACAAAACCAGTCTGAGGCAGTTTTTAAAGTTTCATTAGTCAGAGTGTTAAGATTACTTATATTGTCACTGATATTCAGGAAAGTCGTATCGTCTGCCTAAAGAATTGTATTTGAGTCAACAGAGGAGTCAATAAAAGTGGGAAGGTCATTTACATAAATTAAGAAGAGAAGGGGCCCCAAGACTGAGCCTTGTGGTACACCCCATTCCACTTCCACCTCATTAGATTGTCTACCATTGATGCAGACGATCTGCTTGCAATTAGTAAGATATGATTTTATAAATTTGGAAAAGGAGTCAGAGAAGCCATATTACGCTAGTTTTTTAGTGAGAATTTCTTTATCAAAAGGTCCTACTCAAATCACAGAAAGTGGCCTGTGCTAGGGACCTTTTCTCAAAACATACATGAATTTGTCTAACTAAACTGTCTAATGCCTTAAAGGTAGACTTTCCTTTTCGGAAACCAAATTGTGACTGGTTTAAGATATTTTGGTTTTCCAGAAAACTGTATACTTGATTGTAAACCATAAGTTCGATCAATTTACCTAAAACAGGAATGACAGAGATATAGCTTTGGGGTTCGTTCTTTGGACCACTTTTATATATTGGACAGACGCGGGAAATTTTTAATAGATCTGGAAAAATATTGTTTTTAAGAAGGGAATTTATACCCAATGCTGAAGGATCAGCCAAACCAACAATTATCCTTTTTAACAAATTATTTGACATATTGTAATAGTCAGGACTGTCAGAATTATTCATCATAGAGGCAGCATTTAAGACATCATTGGTCGTAACGGATCTCCAATTAAAAGTGCATGGATCAGCAAAGCAAAACTTAGTGTTAGAGAAGGACATAAAATTTTGAAAATCTGTTTTGTATTTGCTATTTGTTTTCTGTTTTATTTCTTGGATTGAATCTATAAAGTAATTATTGAGAGTATCAGGTTCAATGTTTATTTTATTACGTTTATTGCCTTGGGTGTTAACTTTAATTATTTGCCATGCTGCCTTGCATTTGTTTTTGCTATGTTCTATATATTTAACATTACTGTTCAATTTAGCTTCTTTAATGCTCTTTCTGTAGCATTGTTTTAAACTAAGGTATTCCTCTTTTATATTTACATTAGTCTTGTTAATTATAAAATTATGTTTTACAAGTTTGTCCAGAAATATGAGTCTATCCTTCATATATGCCAATTTATTAGTGTACCAATTTTGTTTGTATTTATTTTTGTTCTTATTGTTCACTAACTTAACATCCTTTACTTTAATCAAGCAACTATGGTGTCTTATACTATTTATAATAACATAGAATACAGACAGAAACATAGAGTCAGTTGCTCCACTACCAACCGTACTTAATAAGGACGTACAGTCATACGAGGTTAATTGAGCGGTCAGGGATTCAATATTTTTCTTAGGTAACTGAAGTTTGGTTCTAAGGCTGTTGGGTAATTTTAATACTTCGTTTGAAAGAGTTAAGTTGTCGTTAAATTTAATTCAAACTATTATACCATCATGGTCGGAATATGGGAAATTAAAAGTATTTACATTTATTATATTTAAATTTTGACTACAAATATAAACATTATCCAAGCAGTTTTTCCCCTAGTTGGCTTAGTGTTCAAATAATAAAAATTAAATTGTCTGAAAATATTTAATAGACATTTTGCCGTTTTGCTGTTTGTCGTTATATCAAAAGGTTTATTAAAATCTCCTCCTATTATAATATTATAGCTGTTACATTGTGAGATATAAGTTAAAAAACTCTCAAGGAGATTCAAGAACTCGTAAGGATTGCCATTAGGGGAGTAATAAATGGAAACTAGGATAGTACGAATATTATCTAAAAATGTCACTGAGGCTTCGAAGTGTAATTCTTTGCAAAATTTTGTTATATTACGCTCTTTAGAGTCAATATCGTTTTTTAAAAATATACATGTCCCACCTCTTATATGATTTTTTCTGAAAGAAGCGGCAGCACAATGGAAACCATTGGGAAGGGACAAATCGATCTCGTCTTTCGTTAACCAATGCTCGCACAAGCCGACTGCAGAAACCCCAGATCCTACCAAGAAACTTTCCAAAATATTTATCTTATTTTTCAATCCCTGAATATTAAGAAACACTAAGCCAATATCAGTTGAAGACCGATTTACAGAATAGATACAATTTATATTGGCACGTGATTGGTCATGGACGTTTGACTCATGCTTAAAAAAACATCATTACAATTATCATAAGTGACACTCACAGAATTGCTCGTCTCAGGCCCCCCACTTTTTGCCACTTCACTGTCACCCCCAATGACTTTATTACCCCCCTCCACACACAGGACTTTAAAACCCACAAAATGATGATAAAATTACTTTCCAGTGATAAGCGATTTTTGCCTTCTGTGCAGGGTCTCAGTAAAAAATTGTTTGCAACTTCAAATTTGGTATCTGTAAGACTTATTATATATTAAATCGTTCAGAAGAAAGTGGGGAACAATGTTGTGTAATTAAAATTAATACCCCACCCTGTTATACCCCTCAAAAAAGCAATTTTTTGGAAGTGAACAAATTTTTCTTATAAAAATTTCATTTTGAGGTCTTATAAAATTTTTCCAGTTATAGTAATGAAAAATCCAAGATATACAAAAGATGCAGAATTTTATTCTAAAAAAGAAAATATATAATAGTACGCACTTACTTGTTATAATATAATATTGGTGTGATATCTTGTAGAAATTGCGCTACGCCAAAAATAGGAATTTTCCACAACACTGTAGTACTGGCCATCAAACTCACAAAATTTACAGTTTCTTCTATTTTGAGGATAAATTTGCAATGACTTCATATTTTCTCAAATTACAATAAACAAAAATGTCACTTTCTATATACAGTTATTATTTACAAAAAACACTTTCTTACTAATTAGTCAGAGTTAATTAATTGCGTAATAGCTGTGGGTGTCTTCCCTCCTCCTCTTCTGAAGTTTTCTTCTGTTTCTTCTGAAGTGTTCCAATTTACTGTAGCAGTTTGGATGGACACCACAGTTGCATCCAGGGCACCAGAAATGACTACGGGATTTCTTTTCCTTTGTTGAGCATATTACGCACACACATAGCTGGACACCAGGAAGATGAACTAGGCTGTGTCCGCTGTTGTCACCTCCAGGTCCCATAGCAGTAGATTGAGGCACTGCTTCTGCTTGGTTATCCACAAGAGATTCTAGTATTTCTACTGTGAAGAAGTGGCAGTCTAAAGGCTCGTCAGTGTTATACTTATAAAGAATATATGCATTCAATAATGCCATGTCGAGAAAATTGTCAAATATTTTTCGCCAGTACTTTTTTGCTGGTCTTGTACTAGTCAAATGGTAAATAGATCTGTCCTCTGTGTCAACTCCTCCCATACATAAGTTGTACTCATTGATAAGGCTAGGCTTTATTGCTTCCAAACCACTGTTTTTGCTTCGAATCAATTTGTCTTCTGCGTGAAAAGCAGTTGATAAAAGGTACATGGGCTTTCGAGTCTTTTTCTGCTTATATCCTACCATCAAAATTTTATTTTTTCTAAAGTATATGATTTCTTTAGGAGCCAATTTATGATTACAGCTGCTGCAGAGATGTCTTTTTGACTTTTTATTAACTGTTCCAGTTAGGTATGTTTTCCTTTAACAGAGCTTCTCTGCTAACGGAATCTTAGTATAATAGTTATCTGTATATAAGTGGTAATTTTTATCAAGCAAATCACACTTTTCCATTATGTGCATAACTACTTTCTGAGTAAATGCCTCACTTCCTGCAGATTCTAAAAATCCCTTACCACTATAAAGTTCAGAATGGAGAACATAACTTGATTGGCTATCGCACAACTCAAACTTCTTCACACCAAATCGGGCATGCCTTTTGTTGGGTAGGTACTGGATAAACGAGCACCTATTCTCCATCCCTACCATAGACTCATCAATAGCTACATTCTGTCCTTGCAGGAAATGTTTTTTGAAAGCCTTATTCATACTGTCATAAAACTCACGCAATTTGTACCATGGGTCATGCCCAGGTTGACCCTTTGGGATTGATGGACGTGAACTTATGTGAAAATTCGATCGAATAGCTTGAAATCTATTCACGGACATGGAATCAGAATAATATTGACATTTCTGTGATACATAGGTTGACCAATAATGAACCATATTATTTTTATAATTTAGGCCCATGTTGATAGTGATACCAATATAGCGTTTCATTTCTGCTTTAGTCACATTTACCCATCGCTTCAAACGACTGAACCGAGAAAATGAACCTGAATCTCTTTTATTATCTATTTGTTTTGCAGCATAGGTGTTTGTTTCTTTTACAAGGAGGTTCCAAATAACATCAGTAAAGAACAAATAGAAATATTGAATTGGTAGGCTATTGCGAGGTGGAAGATTTCTACCTCCAGTATTTCTTACCGTAAATGCTGCAGCCACATCAACAGGTGGTTCAGGTGGATAAACCCTTATCCAATTAGGTGCAGGCCTACCTTGAACTTGAGGATTAGGTTGTTGTACAGAACTGGGTGAAGGTGGCAAGCTTCCATCTAGACTACTTGAAGAGCTCTGACGTTGAATAGGACTAGGCCTAACCCTACTCAACTGTTGTAATCCACTTGTAGATGGCACATTAGGATTGAACACAATTTCAGCTTCAGAATCACTGTCACTATAAATATCGTCATTATTTGGTTGATACTCCTCACCACTTCCACTTGAGAAATCTTCCACATCAGTGTTGATGTCACTGTCAGGGTCAGATGAATCTTCTAATATACAGTTTCTAATAGCACTTGAACGGCTAAGTTCACTCATATTGACAACTATATACAACTATACACAACTAAAAACTAATAAAACAAGAAACTGAATTGATATAAAATACGTCATCACTTAACAACACATAAACAAGCAATAAACACCAACAAACACACTCACGACTCACCGTCTTGACTGTAGTCAGTCTCCTGACCGACGTACATATGATATCGTACGTAATACAAAGTTGCCATAGAGTATGATTTTTTTTTACATCTATGAGTAGATCAGTAATTCTTCTACACATAATATGTAATATAATGAGATGGCATAATATTTATGTATCGTAATCGCGGGTCTCGTAAAGGTCGCGCTTCGCGACCCTATCACTGGAAACGTGACCTGAAGTATCACGGAGCGCGACCTTATCATTTTGTGGGTTAAGCGATAAGTCTGCAGAGTTGTTGGATTGCAGTGAAGTGTTACATGTTGTAAGTGATTCATTCGCTATTGAATCCAGGTTAGACTCGTTGTAGATTGCTGTGTCTAGATGTTGGTCCGTGAATCTAGGAGGAGAGACATCAGAAGCAACAGGTGAAGCAGGGCTATTAGTGAGGTTGTAGGCTTCTGATCGGGTGGGTGGGTTGAACTGTTGTTTAGAGGTCTCTGTACTGATGGCAGACATCAAACGACTGATGAAATCTGCATGTGATTGGCTCTTTGGAAATTCAGTTCTTGAGGCCTTACCACAGACGATGACAATAGAAGAATTTGTGGTACGTTTGAAGGTGATGAGGTTTCTTATAAAGTGAACTAGTGGAAGGCGATCTCGGTTACAACCCATCGGGGAGCAAAAGAGAGTTTTTAAATTAC
This sequence comes from Stictocephala bisonia, assembly GCA_035578905.1. Taxonomy (NCBI): domain Eukaryota; kingdom Metazoa; phylum Arthropoda; class Insecta; order Hemiptera; family Membracidae; genus Stictocephala; species Stictocephala bisonia. The sequence continues at coordinate 77,320 of JAQJVL010002390.1, read as the reverse complement.
GGCATTTAAAGTCTAAAGACATCTCAGTAAAGGCTGTGTCATACTGTTGCTTATAGTTTGAAAAATTTTGGTAGTTGAGGAAGTATTTTGGTTTTGATACCACGCTGTATACATGAGCACCATGAACGGTTTCCTGATGTGTTAAGAAACTTCCACAGTAATCTGAGGACCGAGGTTTCCCGAATTTATTTTTAAATGACACAGCAACTCCTCTGCTCATATGATTATTGCTTTCAAAATCTGCTGAGATACAATGCGCAAAAGCTACGCTTGTATCATTGCAGTTGTGGTCGATGACTGTGTTCATATCATCCTCTATAACTTTTATGTCTGGGTAATTGAATGATACTTGTCGTTGTTTGCTATTGTCCCTGTTTAGAACAAAATCTGCAATTCGTCTGCAGAGCACTTGCTTTCCAAATTTGTTCAAATGCTGTCCATGACGAGTGAAGAATTTGTATTTAAAGTCAGTAATGTCAATTATATTTATGTTTTCGGCCTGTGACAATTTTTGATTTGTTTGATGGATTTCATTGTTAGTTATACTATTCCATTTTAAGTCATGCCTGTGAAATTGTGTCACAAAGACTATTTTTGTTTGTTTGTTAGCAGCTGCAAAATTTAGGAAATTGTCAGGGATGTCTCGCATCGGTGTGTAGTCCTGTTTTGTGTCATCACCTATATCGTTGGCACCTGCTATTACAACTACTGTATCTTCGTTGGTAAAGTCATAGGTCATATTTTCGACATTGTTGAGGATATACTCGATTTTTGCTCCAGAATTTGCACATACGAAAGTTTCAAAACATTTAGGTAATAAGGACTCTAAATAATTACCTAAGCCTTTGCTGTGGCTGTCCGCATAAACGTGTACCTTTTTTTTCTTCTGAAAGGAAATTTCTTTTTTCAATACCATGGCATTACGTTTATCAGGGCTATTTTTAACCATCCTGCTAGAGCTAGAAGGCTTACTACTCTTACATGTATCAACGTTAGTCCCAATCTGTAGCATTGACTGAGGTACTTCTAGAGGTGTAAATCTATTGGAACAAGATAGACAAAAGGTGTCAGGTGTTTGAATATCTTTAGCGCCCTTTGTAACTACTGTCCAATTGTTGGTTACATTTAAGTTGGGGATTTCAAGAGAGTTTTTATTTTTCAAGTCATGGCATAACATCAGGAGAGATAGATCATTGGCGGCGATTGTTAAATTGTTCAGTACATAGAGCAGCAGTGACCGTTTTCTAATTATATCAGTTACACTGACTGTTGCATTGAGAAATAAAGCCTTAATATCTTGAATTCGAGAGGACAATATCTCTCTGGCTAACATCTCAATTGCCCAGATCATATAGACACCACAGTCGTAGGTGTTGGTCTGCTGTGGGCCCACCAATGTATTAACTATAGTCTCCCCATTTGTTCCCCTGAGAAAAGATGATAACTTTGTTGCAACAACTGTAGCAGCAGATGTATTTATGCCATTAAGGGAGTCGTAATGGTAAAACCTTTGGTCAGCGTTTGAATAAAAAAGGAGACTCCAATGAGAGCCACCCTCTTGGTCCAGTTGTTGTGAGTCATTAACAGGTATGATTATAAATGCCTTATTAGAGAGATCAAGGTTATCCAAGTAGTGATTAAAATCAATAACACACTTTATGGCATGACTTATTAATGGATTTATTATTACAGTGGAAAAGTCCTTGAGGATTTTTTCATTTAAAATATCAAAATATGGTTGCATAGATAAGTCAGAGAGCCAGTTGGTTCCTAAGAGCTCAGTTGTTATAACTACGGATTTGTTGTTATAATCAGTTTGAGTCATGGTAGTGCGGGGGAAACGCGAAATCTATTGGAAATCGCAGCGGAGACGGGCGAAAATATATATATATATTGGCGGGTTACTTGATGTCGTCGTAATTAATTGGACGGATTAAATGTGCGATTAAAGAGCGAGTTGAATAGCTAATGATTAATTATCAGAGGCCGTGTGAGATAATCCCTGGGTAACAGATTCGCCGTTTCCACCGCGTTAGAAACGCGCGGGCTGGTACAATGGTCTCGGCCGCGTGAGTGCTTGCGAACGGTGCCTATCAATCACAACCAGCTTTGATCAGCACTAAATAGTGATCTACCTTAAGGGTACTATAATTATAGATTAATTAATTGATTATTCTAAACTGAAAATGATAACTGGTCGGCTGCAATCCCCTCGTGCCCCAGACTTCTGAATCCCTACATTTTTACTGACTGCCTAAACCCTACCTATCGGAACTACTCCCCCCCCCTTAATGGTTAATTTAGCCTAATCTAATCATACTGAAATATTCGGTTCCTAATTAATAATGATCTACACTAAATGACTTAGCTGTCGAATGTGCGGGTGGAGTCGGTGTCCTGGCCCATCAGGCATGCTCAACACTCACAGACAGTCTGTCGCCTGCGTACGCCGCACCCCTTCCCAGATCCTCGCGCATGCGCACACGCTAGTTGCATCCCCCACCGCGGGTGGCGCCGCCACAGTAGGGACTAATAAATAATTGTGTATGTCCGTCTGAGTTTCAACTGTTGAGCAGTTTTTATGTTTTATATCTATGTTCTGTACCTTAATGTATTTGCTGGAAGTTTTATTTAATGCCACATTCTGAGAGATTACAGGGGATTTTTTTGAAATATTCGCTTTGGATCGGGTTATTCTTGTATGAGGAGATTGTTTATTTTTTTCCTTTAGTTTGTTGGAGGCAGTTTTTTTATGTGAACTATGGCTACTTTGGTTTGGGTTATTTTTAACTTCTTGACTAGCAGGTGAAAATATTTCGTTCTTCATGAAATACAATTATTAAAATTCAACTAAGGCTTGTTTGTTCAATAATAATATAATACAAAATAAGCTATGAATTAATTCAATTCATTTTATTTGGGGCTATTCAAAACATGAGTGGCAGCAGACGACATTGGTAATGTAAACAAAGTTGACAGCTGTCAAGTCAAACTGATAAACCATTCCACTGACAATCAGCTGGCTCAGAAACAGGTTTGGACAGCTCTGTAGTACTGACCCCTTCTAATCTTATAAGTTGCAAATTGGAAAAACCCAACCTTTACTTTACAAGTACAACCAAGTCTGCAGTTCCCTTAGTGAGTGTAAGTGTTCCTTACCCGCAGGATGTTGTGCACTTCCTATTACAAACACTGTGGATATCTTTTAAAAGGTATTTATATGAAAAATATTTAAAACTTATCTGTACATTTAAAACTGAACTGCACTAGGTAGCCATCTTGAAATAACATTTAGCATGCACCAAAATGATATATGTGACGGAAGGACTTAGACTACTATCTAATCTAAATTAACTATTACAATTACATTTTAACCTGAAAAGACAACAATTAGTAGGAATAAAACAATACAATAATCAAATATTACAAAATGATGAAGTCTTACGACCTGCAGTGACGATGGCGTCTAGACGTCCCAGGCACGAAGTGAGGATGAATAAATCCAAATGCAGTGTCGACTAAGTTCCCTCCAAGGTGATAAAACACGGGGACAAGACAGACATACACATTATACTGCACAAGAACTATCCACAGACTGACGTGGTTAGAGACGTACGCTCTAAGATCGCCAGGAATGTGGTGACTCAGTTGCGGGGACGGTGGGTTATGAGGCGTTTTGTTGTATCTGATTTATCTGGTGAAGAAGTTTCCACTTTGTTTTTTTATGCATAGCTTAAAATGCCAGACGCAAAATAAACTTCAAAGGTGGTAATATTTTTAAAATAAAACTAACATATTGTATTGATTATTTGCTATATTTTACAGGTTTGACCTATTATTGGCATATTTTATCACAAACCACGTCACATTTGTTTTTGGGTTTAGCTAACCATTTTCAGAACGCTAAAACATGAAAATATACACAGTAAACATACTATTTTATATAAAAAATTCAGTCAATACTACTGATCAAATTTTTAGACTGCAAAATAGTTAATTAGAAACTACATAATAGTACACAAATGAGGTCAATTTTATAAGTTAGTCAAACACAGCTAACTATTAAAAAAAACACTTTTTAAGGCTAATTTTTTGTTTAAAAAAATTCTGGGGGACCCCCAGACTCCTGTTTCCCTGGGGGGTATTCTTTAACCTCCGGTAAGTAGGACCCCATTAAAACAATTGGCAAGGCCTCGCAAATTCTGGATTAGCCACTGCTTTAGAGGGCACGATCGGTTTTGGGCTGCAGTTGTAGATGTTGTGCAGGCCTCATGGGGGAGTTAAATTGGGTGGTGCTAAGTGTATGCTGACAGCATGGTATGTATGAGAGTATAAATGGAGGTTTTAAATTCCATATTGTTTATTTTTGAATCTACCTCAATATAGTAAATAATCTGTGACATTTATGTAAGCTATGAGTATTATTTAATTTAAATTTTATATTATAATTAATTAATAATATAATTTATTTTATACACCAAAAGAATTTATGATTTTTTTATACATATTTATACTATGAAGAAGTGTTAAATGGTAAGGTGTAAGGTTAGGACTATAGAATCCTAATCTTGCCAATTGTTACAAATGTCATTTTCATCGACCATTTTTCATTTTATTTCATTATCCTGTAAGCAATTAATAATTCTATATGGTAAATTTAAAAGATGGTCTGTATCATGTCTTGGTCATGCTATATTTCATTCATGTTTCATGAATTTTAGCATCTTCCCTTAAGTTATTAGAACTTAGTATTTTGTACATTTTATTCTGAAATTGTTTTTGTTTCTTTTATCTGCCAATTTTTCAATTTTTATTTTGAATTTTTCTTATTTCTCTCATATCATATATGATACTAGCTGACTGCCTGTGTGCTTTACTATAGTGAATGTCTAACAAATTAAATCTTAAAGATAGAAAAATGTTTTACTATACAGTGGAACTTGGTTAACTCGAAGCTTAAGGGACCAGTTCAACAATTCGACTTATCCAAAATTTGAGTTGTATGAAAGTAAAAGAATGACGGTTAAAATCAAAAACAAACTAACAGTTTATAACCAATTGTCCTTGTCATACTTATATATTTTAGCATCTTCAAACACTTTCTAAATATTAAAGCTATAAATGATATACAATTTCTTGAGTTTTAACCTTGTTCTTGTAATATTTATTTGGGAAAGAATTGTTAAACAAAATATTGTAAACAAAAGAGGAAGGATTGTTTATGAATTTTAAATTAAGATTAATTTAGAATTAAGAAAAAAGTTAATTATTGATAAAGCAATAAACATAATTATCATCATACTTTAAATAAAAAAAGTTGAACACGATAATAAACATTGATTTATTTGTTCTGTCAACACTAAACTGAACCAATTTTGCATTCCCACACATTTAATTACCTGCTTTTAGAATACTAACATCAGATTTTCTCTTGTGTTCCATTTAATAATTTTGAGCAGATGCTTGTTTAGGCTGCTACCTAACACTATTCCAAACTTGGATGAGACTAAGGCATCGGAAGGTTTTTTTCCTATAGTAACTTGCTAAATCCTTGATCTTTAAAATTAAAATATTTTTATTTATTGGCAGCTTAAGCATTAAAGCTGTACTTCCAAATAATTGTTGATTATATTGACAACATAATCTTGTTGCTTTTCACTGATGTAAAAGTCACACTTCAAGCCATTACAATATTACATGAGTTTACGTTTTATCTTTTCATGCCTCTGTTGATAGTTCACCCACTTGTCTACATCCTCAAACTAGCATTTCTTTTAGAGTCAATGAATATTTACTTAGTGTTTATTTGCCGAAGATTATTACTCTATAATAACGTAGTCTTGCATTTATAACAACTTATTCACAATTGAGAATGCAGGAGAATATAAATTGTATTAAATATTACCAACACTCAATTTGCTAAGAAAGGGCCGTAGCTAATGGGCTTGCCATGCAGCGGGCCTGAGCTTGATTCAAGATATGACCATTACAGTTCTTACTCTGCCGTTCCTGTAATTTGAAAATTTTGTTATGCTGTTGGTACCCAGGTGTTAAGTGTTAGAGAGGGCTACTTAGCCCTAACTTTGCTTGGTAAAATAAGACATTAACTTTACCTTTAACTTTTTCGCTCCTCATATAAAAGTTTATAATAGAAATGTTCTTCTCCCAAATTCATAAAACAAGAAAGAACATAATTGTTTGCCAAGGTTTTCAAATAAACTTGCAAATAACTAGTAGCAATAATGAAAATGTAGTTTTTAAGTGATTTTTATTTTATTTTACTCTTCTAAATCGACTAGAGGGTATTCTAAAGTTTGATGAATGTGTGTTGTCAGTCCTGTGTAACGGAATGCAATCCAAGCTGGTTAACGTGCAGGGGACTATTCCAGTCCCCTACAAGGGTGAGTTTGCATGATGTTCCCTAACACCATCGCTTTTGTACTCTATTATTGATTGTATGTTTATTATCTTGTTACAGATTTGTTTTTTAAACTATTGAGCTGCTTTTTATAACTTGATTATTGAGAAATAGTGGTTTTGTAGTTTTTAATTGTACATGAGTTACAATAAAATGTAGGCTGTAATAAATTGTACATAAATTAGTTGAATTAAACCAGTTGATTTTATTCTTTTCACATTGATATGCCTGATAGATGTTTTCAACTTAAACTGTAATAAACATTCAATTATAGACTTACATGTTAGTTCACACTTTCTTTTCTATTGTACTTTTACAATTATTTTTTATTTTATATATATCTACCATAGTTATGAAAAATGTTACAAAAATCCTAAAATTATGCTATAAAATTGTTTTATATTAAAAAAATTACTCAATTTTTATACCAGGCACTATAAGAACCGTATGTGTTAAGAATAACTAAAGTACTGTACTTAATTTAAAGAAATTAGATAAATTAAGTACGATATAAAGTTCTGTCTGAAACCGTGCTGTTTATTTCTAATAATAAAAAACCAAGGTTTAAAAAATAAATCTGGAACATTGTTTTCAGTTGTAGTTTGGCCCACGAGTGTTGTAGGCGAACTCAATGCATGATAACTGTTCGTTATTAGATACTTGGTGTGAGACATGTTTTATCTCTTTGTGTGTCCACTAGTGTTGAACAATGGACGGACGGTCCAATTGGTCAATTTGCAAGGAGTAATTCCAGTCCATTATAGTGGTAAGTACATTATTTATAATAACCGATGGTAAGGAGTTAAAGTTCATAAAAAAATGTTTAGTTGTCGATTACTGAAATGTCAACAGTAAATATTCAAAATTTGTACGTGTTGACAACAGAATTAAATATAAATGCTATCAAACTCTCATCAAAGTTAAAAGGGCGGAAAACATAGACTATTCTGAAATAGTACTGTCTGAAATAATCAAACCAACGCTTCCACCTAATTAGATACTGGAAATTTCTTAATAGTTCTATATTAAGGTTAGTTATAATAATAATGAATCTTTATTTCCAAATAACAAAATATATTTACAAGTGAATTTAATAAATTGTAACCACCATAATCATATAATTGGTGGCTATTTTAATTAATTTAAAAATTAAACAATAAATACAATTTTAGATTTCCAGTCTTAAATCATTGACACTTGATGAGGCTTCTGTGGCGTGTTAAATAAAACTAAATGCGTAGGCAATACACACAATTGGTCATATATTTAGCTATAATAAGAGTAAGTGTAGCCATAACAATAACTATCCATTGACACTTGATGAGGCTTCTGTGGCGTGTTAAATAAAACTAAATATGTAGGCAATACACACAATTGGTCATATATATAGTTATAATAAGAGTAAGTGTAGCCATAACAATAACTATCCATTGACACTTGATGAGGCTTCTGTGGCGTGTTAAATAAAACTAAATATGTAGGCAATACACACAATTGGTCATATATATAGTTATAATAAGAGTAAGTGTAGCCATAACAATAACTATCCATTGACACTTGATGAGGCTTCTGTGGCGTGTTAAATAAAACTAAATACGTAGGCAATACACACAATTGGTCATATATTTAGTTATAATAAGAGTAAGTGTAGCCATAACAATAACTATCCATTGACACTTGATGAGGCTTCTGTGGCGTGTTAAATAAAACTAAATATGTAGGCAATACACACAATTGGTCATATATATAGTTATAATAAGAGTAAGTGTAGCCATAACAATAACTATCCATTGACACTTGATGAGGCTTCTGTGGCGTGTTAAATAAAACTAAATATGTAGGCAATACACACAATTGGTCATATATATAGTTATAATAAGAGTAAGTGTAGCCATAACAATAACTATCCATTGACACTTGATGAGGCTTCTGTGGCGTGTTAAATAAAACTAAATATGTAGGCAATACACACAATTGGTCATATATATAGTTATAATAAGAGTAAGTGTAGCCATAACAATAACTATCCATTGACACTTGATGAGGCTTCTGTGGCGTGTTAAATAAAACTAAATATGTAGGCAATACACACAATTGGTCATATATTTAGCTATAATAAGAGTAAGTGTAGCCATAACAATAACTATCCATTGACACTTGATGAGGCTTCTGTGGCGTGTTAAATAAAACTAAATATGTAGGCAATACACACAATTGGTCATATATATAGTTATAATAAGAGTAAGTGTAGCCATAACAATAACTATCCATTGACACTTGATGAGGCTTCTGTGGCGTGTTAAATAAAACTAAATATGTAGGCAATACACACAATTGGTCATATATATAGTTATAATAAGAGTAAGTGTAGCCATAACAATAACTATCCATTGACACTTGATGAGGCTTCTGTGGCGTGTTAAATAAAACTAAATATGTAGGCAATACACACAATTGGTCATATATATAGTTATAATAAGAGTAAGTGTAGCCATAACAATAACTATCCATTGACACTTGATGAGGCTTCTGTGGCGTGTTAAATAAAACTAAATATGTAGGCAATACACACAATTGGTCATATATATAGTTATAATAAGAGTAAGTGTAGCCATAACAATAACTATCCATTGACACTTGATGAGGCTTCTGTGGCGTGTTAAATAAAACTAAATATGTAGGCAATACACACAATTGGTCATATATTTAGCTATAATAAGAGTAAGTGTAGCCATAACAATAACTATCCATTGACACTTGATGAGGCTTCTGTGGCGTGTTAAATAAAACTAAATATGTAGGCAATACACACAATTGGTCATATATATAGTTATAATAAGAGTAAGTGTAGCCATAACAATAACTATCCATTGACACTTGATGAGGCTTCTGTGGCGTGTTAAATAAAACTAAATATGTAGGCAATACACACAATTGGTCATATATATAGTTATAATAAGAGTAAGTGTAGCCATAACAATAACTATCCATTGACACTTGATGAGGCTTCTGTGGCGTGTTAAATAAAACTAAATATGTAGGCAATACACACAATTGGTCATATATATAGTTATAATAAGAGTAAGTGTAGCCATAACAATAACTATCCATTGACACTTGATGAGGCTTCTGTGGCGTGTTAAATAAAACTAAATATGTAGGCAATACACACAATTGGTCATATATTTAGTTATAATAAGAGTAAGTGTAGCCATAACAATAACTATCCATTCTTAAGTTATAATGTAAAACAAGAAATCAATACCTGGTAAAAAAAGTATTGTTTACAAATAATTGTTTGAGAACTAATTCATTTTTGTCTTCAGCAATGAAAAACTGTGATGGGTTTTTCAGCTGAAACTAAAATTTAAACGTGGAAAAATAAAAGTATATCTTTTAATGTATATCCATTAATTAAGAGTAAATTAATGCATTTCCTAGATGAAGTTAGTATATTAATCACAAGGCTTAAGTTCAGTATATTTATATGAAGTACATTTTAATTCAGTTTACAAAAAATTTCATAGTTTATTGATTAGTGAACATAAATATTTTGAAATCAGTGTGCTTACCTAAAAAAAAAAAGTTTTTTGTTTTATTTTTTAAATTTTATAAAGCAAAAACAAAAGTACTGTAAAATAGTGTATCTAAAAAATCTTGAGTTTACTTTTATATTTTTCATGTAAGAATTTGGCAAAAAGAAATCTCCAATTCTAGAGTAACATTGTTGCAGGCAGTCACAGAATTTTGGGGTTTGTGTCCTTGAACTCTTTCCATTGCACATCATGGCTTGACTAGGTTGTTTTCAAAAAGGCATCTTGTTTTTTTAGTGGAGAAGTATGGATGGATTGTATGGACTTCAAAATGGATTGCCAGTAAATTATTCAACATACTGTCAGCGTCATCTTCATGTTGTGTTAACAAGATCAGTACCCTTTAACAAAATCATTTATTAGTTGGTTTTAATTTTTGGAGGCATGTTCTGCACTGAAACATAAATCTCTGATTGACCAAAAACTGCTGCAGATCTGGAAATGTCACTGGGCGAGAGCTTCATTTCAACGATCTCCTCATATTTCGCTAGAAAGCATATGGTGCTGTCTGATCAAATTGTGGGAAGAAACTACTGCTAAGATTTGAAAATACATCTCTTGAAAATTATGTTCACTCTTTAAACTGAATTGAAAAAAAAAATACAAAAACGATTTGTATAACATTTTGTCCCCGCCTCTACTTTGCCTCAAATGCGGTAAATAATATTCGCTCATCTACAATCATCACACTCATTCGAAATCCGTATTCGCCCATATCTTGATGATCGGCGTCTTATGAATAAATAAATAAATAAATAAAATAAATAAATGAAGATATCCGAAATGAAATATATGTGTTGATAGTATAAATGATAGTTTATAAAACTTCCGCTAGAGTGCAGCATCAACTTAGACATGTCTCCGGCCAACTCCCTCAGCCTATCAAAAATGTAAATCGGCTGGATGAAAAGGGGCTGAGCAGCCAATTAGAGCGTGCAAGGGCGCGGCTCCGTCTCACACACGGAGCCTTTGCACACACATAAAATGAAAATATCCTCCGTCTGCTGCTCCACCCAAGCACATTGTTTTCAGCATTTATTGTTCTTTTTCTCTGTTTTCTAGTTTTCAATCATTTTGTTGTAGTTATTATTGTATCATAAATGAAAGATACTGATAAAAGTTTCAACTAAAATGTTGAAAATTTTTTGTATATATATGTACTTCTCATTATAGTTGTACATCTACAATAAAATAGTGTTAAAAGTAATTGTAACTCTAAATATAAATGTATATATTTTTTATCTTCCTTTATGTTTTAAAATTTAACAAAAATTAATTTCACTTTTCATTAAAATTATATTTTACATAATTACGCGTTACTTTAAAATAGGTTAACATAATTTCCACATGCGAAGGGTTAATTTGTGAAAGTAAAAATGAAAATTCAAAATAATTACATAAATTATAAAAATATTAACAATAGTAATAAGCGGAATACCTCAGATTATTTTAGAGATGCTAAACTACAAACAATTAACTGGTACAAAAGCTCCTACTATCTGTAGGACTGTATTCAAACTGAAATAGGTCTGGAATGAAATACAGGTCACAACAAATAATAATAGCATAGACTGAAAACACCATGCTAACACTATTTTAATCATAGGAACTGAACCACTCACGTTGCAGATTACTTTCGTTGGGCCGTCGTAGCATGACTAATCTAAAGGTCAATTAATCAACCTAAATTCGGGTTTGTTTTTTTAATTACCCACCTATTCGCCCATACAGGTATAGTGAAAGTGGCCCGTCCATGCACGTACAGTGCATTGACCCACTCGCCTTACTTACAGGTATAGTTGTAGTGGCTCACCTACTCACCCTTACATGTAAAGTGGTAATGACCCACCCGCACACCTTTACACGAACGGTGTTTAAGTGTATGCATACAATACACATATGCACAAGTATCTTGACTTGTAATTTAATAGCAGACATTGATGACCCTTGCAAAACATAGTCGACTGCCATGAACATGTACAGTGTTGATGGCCCTCCCTCCTGTCCACATACATGTAATGGTGTTTGTCCATTGTACAGTTGTGTGCTTACAGTTGTTAATGAAAGCATTTGTAGAGGATGTCCGTACCCACCCCCTCTTTTGATTTTAAAGAGATCGTTTCCCTTTGCTAAAAATGCCATAAACATGGGTTTCTATTTCAACGATTCGGTCTGTAATAAAATAATTCTTACATAATACTTGAAGTGTCATTTGATAGGTGAAGACCTATTCTAATGGTTCATAAGTTGGTTTTTGTTAAAAAATTACTATTTTTATACTTTTTCACACCTAAAAAGTGAAAATGCCATTTTTGATTATTTTGAATTAAAAATCTCATAAAACTAACTTGAAGTCCATTAGAATGAACCTTTAATAATCATCGAGTGTTCACTGTAACTCACTAAAATAATAAACATGAACTGTACAGTTGAAATATAAAAGCATGTTTTGGCCCATTTACAGTAAAATTGCATGCTACTTCCCAGCAGTCACTTGGCGGTTTAGGAAACGGCTATTGTAACACAAGCAAACATGACTGGAAATGGTATTTTGGGATATATTAGAATTTCACCAACAAATCTTATGTATTTTTTATAAATCTTATGTCTTGTCTAAATGTAGACAACATTAATTCTAAATACCAGCAGTAATTAGAGTCTATAAACCATTGTTAAATTTATTTATTTATTTATTTATTGTAATGAAGTATAATGTTTTCATTATTGCTGGCATTTGTCTAATACGCTGGAGCTATAATGGTAAACATATTAACTTGTACAGCTGAAACCTGGTGATAAAATTTAAATGCAGTAAGTTTAGTGCACAATTTACGTAATTGTTTAACTGTTTTAATGACAAACATTTTAGTAGAGGCTCATCTTAATGTTGTACTTTTAAGATTTTAAAATAAAATCATCAATCAGTAATTTCAAATTTTTTATACTATACAAGGCCTTTCAAACCAGATGAAAGACCTTGTCCAGTATTAAAAATTTGAAGTTACTTGATTGATCATTTTATTTTCAATTTATACAGTTTATATTGTAATGCCCATTAAATAAATCACTCTTATATGATTCAATCAGGAGGAAGATAAAGTTACTTCAATGTTTTTTTTTACTTAATTCACTTGTTCCAATTATCCATAAAGCATGCAAATCATAAGTTCTTATTTTTTGGTATCTTGTTACCTTAAATTATGCATGTTGTTACAGAAAATCAATAAGGTGTTTGATGTTTTCTTATCAGTCTTTGCAAACAAGCTAATATTTTTAATTATGTTGTAACTTTACATTTAATTATATGATGCATAAACAATAATTAGAGCATGTAAATATAAGTGTATGTTAGTGAATCAATCATCAATTGTTGCCAATTTTATATTTAATCAAATGGATTGTGATTAGTGAAATAACTCTTTTAAGTATATTTCAAAACAGTATTGAATTATAATGACCACTTACAATAAAAAGCTACTTAAGTATATTTTTTCAATTGCAAATTTCCAGATGTTGTATGCTGTTTACTGTTGCAGGCAACACCTACAACATTCCCGTTTGCATCTGGTTAATGGAAACATACCCAAACCACGCCCCGGTATGCTTTGTAAGGCCGACAGAGAATATGCACATCAAGGTCTCTATATTCGTTGATCACACTGGAAAAATATACTTGCCTTATCTCCATGAATGGAGCCCTGTAAGTATTGATTGCTAATTAGTTAATTAGATTAAATATCAGGCTTAACTGAATACCTTAGGAAGTAATAATATGCCAAGGGCGATGTTCAGGAGATACTTAAATACAGTTGTGTAAGGATTTCTAACTCAACATTGTTGGCCTTTTGTTGATGTAATAATTTTTTGTTAAGCTTTCTTATCAATGAATTAGTTTATTAGGAGATATAGGATATCAGCAAACTTACCTTGAAAGACAAGTAGACTAACGATAAAGTATTAGTAAACAAATACAAAAGAATCACATGTACACAAATTTTCTGTGTCACTGTTACTTTCTTCAGGTGAGAAGAGAGGGCTCTACATTAAGTTAACGTAGAGCTTGGTATACTCTACCAAAATCCTATGCACGACGCGGGACGCACGTAGTCGGTGATAAACTTTATCAGCGACTCGATCAGTTCTTCGTCGTTTGCAAAGCATGTCTGCGATTTTGCACGCTAGCTTGAGGTATCTCGTACGAGCCCGAGCCAGTTCCCACCAGTTGTAGGTAAATCATGAAACATCAAAGGCTTATGGGCTTGTCAAAATGTGAGCTTGGCTCAGCTGATACTTTTGTCTACATGACCTGCTTAAGTTCGTAAGTGCCTCCTTACGAATATAGTAAGGTACAAATTCCTTTTTTTAGTGCGAATTTGAAACTATTTAGCGTTTAACTGGAGAATGCATTTTTTACAGATTATAAATGTTAAAAAACAAAGTCAATCGGGAAATTTTAACATATGAAAACTATAACATTACAAAGGGGTTGAACTGTAGAGCTTTTTCAGACTCTTCTGTTGTGATAAGAAAACATCAAACACCTTATTGATTTTCTGTAATAACATGCATAATTTAAGGCACCGGTAACAAGATACCAAAAAATAAGAACTTATGATTTGCATGCTTTATGGATAATTGGAACAAGTGAATTAAGTAAAAATAACATTGAAGTAACTTTATCTTCCCGTTACAGTGAAAGTATAATACTTGTTGTTTTTAGGCTGTGACTTATAGCTCCGTACTAGGAAAGCTGTACATACTGTAGTTACCTTAGAAAAGTATACAGGGAACGGAGTCTCCACAGTCCATACCAGTACTGTCATAATGCATTCTCTTCTGTCCATCAAACAAGTACTTCATAGACGGACATACTGTTCGTCTTGTCACCCAGTACTTCTGTGTTATGGTGCTAGGCGGTTGAAATGGTTAATCCAAAGTTTTTTCTTAGAGGATTATCTGATTCGGTAGATGACGGGGCTCTACTCACCTGAAAAAAATGCCAGTAGCACAGAAAATTTGTGTAACATGTGATTTTATTCTATTTTTTTTACTACTACTGTGGTGTTAGTGGACTTCTTTTAGATAAGTTTGCAGATGTCCAAACTTATCT
Organism: Stictocephala bisonia; assembly: GCA_035578905.1. Lineage (NCBI taxonomy): Eukaryota > Metazoa > Arthropoda > Insecta > Hemiptera > Membracidae > Stictocephala > Stictocephala bisonia. The sequence goes on along the minus strand of JAQJVL010002390.1, from coordinate 62,199 downwards.
AAAGTTGTTAGATAACTTGTAACAAGCTTGACTTTCTTGAGAATAAAATAGTCATGAGGGAAAGTCAAATATTCTTTAAATTATAATCGAAGCTGGCAGAAGCTCAGTATGGAAGCTGGGCAAGCCCATAGTCGTGATTAAGTTGATTAAGGGGGCTCAGTTATTGTGCTTAAGATAGATCTTATTAGGCCAAGCTCATCATCGCCCTCGCCAAATGAATTTTGCCTACTAATTTAGCCTACCTGTCACCCTATACAACTCTTTCAAAGAAACAAACGGGAACGAAAAATAAATATTATTGTAGGGAGACAACTGCTCCGGCCTAAGCATATAAATTAATAACAAAAATGTAATCTGATCTCATCTAGGTCGGTCTAGAGGTTAGCAAAGCTAAATAATAAAATTACGTACAAATTAAATTTATTTATTCTTAAGACGCCGATGGTCAAGATATGGGTGGATATGGATTCCGAATGAGTGTGATAAGTAAGAGAAATATCGATTATTCGAAATAAACCCCACCAAAGTAGTTTTAAACACTCTTTGGTTAATTGGGTACAAAAACTAAAATTTATTAAAGTAGATTTAATTTGCTAGAAAGTGATTCAATTCACCGCAACAGCATGTGCAGTTATGAAGATTCCTCCTTGAACGTTAGATGCAAGAAGCAAAAAATTAATAAAAACTAAGTTAGCACCTTAGTGTTATTAAGCGAATAAATAGCAAATAAAATGCCCAAAAAATATATTAAAGTAAAATGAAACTACTAACATACAAAGAATATAACGAAATAGATGTCTTTCTGTGCAAGTTAGCTTGTCGATCGTATAAAATAGGGAAATATAGTAGCGAAGTGTACTAGCGAACTAGTCAGAACCACACTGCATGAGAGTGAAAGCAAGAGTGAGTCTCTAAAGGTCATATCCTGCAAGCCTCCAACCGTTTATTACAGCTGTTACTTGCAGATTACTGTTTAGCAGCTGTTCTCAGCCAGGAACAGAGGAACTGGAAGAGCTTAACTGCTGTTCTAGTCGTGTTGTCTGTCACAGTGGTCCGTCAACACAACTAAGAGGTTATAGCAGTACAGGTTATGTTTAGACCACAGTGCCCGGATCGATCGTTATGTTTATGTTGCCAAATCAACACGAGCGTAAAATGAATAAAAGTTCATGGGGTCGACGTATTAATGAATAAATGTACTGTGAGAGTGAGGGTTAAGTGCTTGGAAGGAAAATAACTAAACCTCCAGTACAGTGTAGGCTAGGCCAGGCGTCTAGGCTAGCTAGCGAGGTAGAATAAATTACTAACAGACGTGTATAGCAGGTTTGGTTAGTAACTATATAGGCTAGGCCTAGGCTAGTACTTGTAACAGGTTCACCACAGTCAAAACAGTGATAGGGTTAGCCGGCAAGTTAGTTAGGCCTAGGCCAAACCAAAGTAGGTTAGGAGATGTGACAGCGAAACTTAACTCCCCACCCAAAATAAACTCATTACAAACTCTCCTAAAATACTAATTCCTGGCCTAGTGCCCATTAACCTTATCAATAAATTACTACTAATTAACCACTTAATTTATTTTTCTAAATCTATAGCATGAATTACATAATTATTTATATAAAAATACATAGTTTGGAATGCAAAGTCAACCTCAAGAAGTTGGACATTGTGTGAAACCGTCACCGTACCAATCTAGTGGATGGGTGTATTTGATTGTGTGAATATTTCTTTAGGGCCGATCCCCACACCTTTCTGTATTGTGCTCTGACCCATCTATTTAATGGACGCTCAGCTTTTTAAAATCTATGAAACTAAAAAGTGTTATAGTATATGGCTATTCAGTACTTCCAAGCAAATTTACTTTTACATGTATGTTGTCCCCTACTACAAACAGTTTGCTTCAATTACAACAATTGAAGTAATCATTCTGAGAACCCCGCTGAGACAGTGGAGTAGGATAGAAGATAGAGGGGATACTTGAGCAGAAGAGGGGCACATTTCACACTACGCACAATGCCACTTAAAGGGCCTTATGTTGTACAGCTGTACAGCACTGGAATCCATTTTCGATAAGATGTCATGAGGGAATAGCTGATCTCCCTTTTTAGTAGAACATCAACCTCTCATACACAATTACTGTTAAGCCACATAGGAGCATGCCATTGAGTAGGGTACAATACTTGCATTGTTTGAACATGAATTTAATGTTTATTTGCACTAAACTCATTTTTAAAATGCAAATATGGCACTGTACTTTGAAAAAAATATTTAGAGCTAAACACGTGGTGCAAAGTAAGGGTTGTCATGGTTGGCTGCGCTAACGATCATGTTATCCCTTCTTGGGATAGTTACATTAAAAATATAAATATTGGAATTTTGTACAATAATCATTAAATTGAAAATGAGCGAGAATAAGCTTGTGTACTTCATAGCAGTCAGAACTTGCCAACCACTCCCTCTTTTTGTTTTAATATTGATTTTTTACATTTAAATAGTTGATGTATCTACATTGTTTTTTTAGCCTTTTTAAAATTTATTCTAGCATTACTATACAAGTGTTCTGGGTAAATTTTACAAAATAGCACTCTCAATTTTATTTTTCGCTTCCAGAATCCTCTTTATTCATGTGTACTCATCATTCAAAGATCAACAAGACGATTTTCTGTCATTCGTTATTAGTGTCAGTTTTGAATTTGATCAAGTCCTCAAAAAACCCATTAAACGTTTCATTTTCGTATAATGGTAGGTCATATGTACCATACAAAATCACAGTTTAAATATGGTGCAAGAATTGTCTATTTCTTGTAGATGGGCAGAAGTAATTAGCTTATTTTCATTAGAAATAATTATTGTAAAGAAAACCGGGTTTCAGATATGTTCAGCATAACAAACATTCAAAAATTAAAATAAGATGTAAGAAATTTGTTTAACCAACTGAAATATTTTTAAAATATTAAAAGCTGTAAAATTGGGGTTCCGATTTTTTCAGTGAAAAATATTATGCAGAAAAACTATATCTCATGAAAATAAAGCTGATTTTTACCCATTTCAGACAAAGGTTTTTTATTTTGTTAGGCGAGTAAAAAATGTGTAGTTAAGACTTTTTCTTTCAATTTGAAAATCTTCCAGTTTATGTTGATAAGAGAACCCCAGGATGGAGTTAACAAGTTTTTTTGACTAAATGAGCCAGGCGTAGAGAAAGTTAATGGCCCCACCTTGCCCCGACGTAGCTATTGCATGCTCATGGCATCTGCACATTTGATGGTCAGACGAGAAACTCCAGCATGCTCATTTGCACATGCCACCCCCCGGCCATTGGGTTTGCACTATGTTGACTTAATGATTACCAAACCCAGTAATAGTGTACTTAGTTTTTACAACATTATGTTGAACAAAATTAAAGATATTTTGTCATGTTGTGCAGCTGTTTTTAAACCATGAAACATTTACTTACATTTGACCAGCTATCAAATATATACAGTATTACTCCTGAACACCACATTTTGGTATTCAACAGAACAAAAGTATACAATTCCAATGTTTGTAGCATAGTAAATATAAATGCTGATGGAATGGGAAGGATTATCGGAACAGTTAACAAAAAGGCAAAAAAGCAGGTAGGTCTACAGCTCACATTTTTGTCAACTCAGGTCAGAAGATTTGTTAAGTTAAACTTATATTGTATATTCTCATAGAAAAACTAAAACGGAAAATATTTTAGAGTCTAATACAATATAAGTTATGTAAGTCCATTTAAATAATAACAACAACAGTAATTTGTGACAGTTGATAAAAAAACATGGAGTTAATTTAAATCTTGTCTCATTTAAGTAAGCTTCAGTTTTGTTGTCTTCACTGATACATTAGCTGATTATAATTTGTTATTTTCCTATTGTATAAATTATAGTTTAACAACATTAAACTAAATAATATATATATGTGTGTGTGTGTGTGTGTGTGTGTGTGTGTATATTCATACAACATTTTAATTGTATTTGTTGTGTTTTAAGTAGTTAAAGTTCTATTCGAAATTACATATTAATTTTTTTAGAGGCAAAAACTCATACTGCACTTGTTTTCAATAGCTAACATTCAATAAAATTATGTTCTAAGAACTTCCACAATTTGCCACTGAATACAGCTGAGTGTTTTTTGTTTATTTTGACTTACCAGTCTGATTTTCTTACCGATGAAAAATGTTGACATGGAAATCTAATGTTACAACTAAACCAATTGCTTAACTATTAGGTTAGTAAAATAAATATAGCTAGCAATGTTATATTTTTGTTGATGGGGAGAATCTAACTCAATATTATATTTATTCTGTCTCAGAGTAAATCGGACTTGGTTGGTCTTATTCAAATAATGATCTGCACATTTGGTGAGCATCCACCAGTATTCAGCAAGCCAGATGCAGGAAAACCCGCACCATACCCCACCCAATGTAAGTATCCTATTACATTATGATCTCCACGTTTGGGGAACATCCACCAGTATATACAAAGCTCTATAATTGATTGAAATACAAAGATAGACACAGGAAAACCTGTGTTTCCCAACCCAGTGCAAGTATTCAATCACATTATAATCTTAACATTAGTGACCGTCCACTGATAATTAGCAAGGATGCAGGAAAACCTGCGCTTCCCCAACCCAGTGCAAGTATCCAATCACATTACATACATTTGGTGATCTTCCACCGATAATTATCAAGCCAGATGCAGGAAAGTTGCACCTTACCTCCCAATGCAACTATCCATCAAATTTCAGATTGAACGTTAAAAGAAGATAACTTACAAAAAAGGCATTCAAAATATTGCTTGTATGTAACATCAGTTTGAACCTCAGAGCTATAAAAAACTTCCCTCTCCTCTGTGTCCTGGTTGGTTTAGTTGGAGAGGAACAGTAATGATTTAAACCCCTTCAACATCACTTCTGAAACCTTGTCCCTTGTTAAAAATGGAATATGTACCATTGTGGAATATTAGTTTTTATGAAGGTATATAAATCCATAACCAATAGGTAGACCAACTTGTACCATGTGTTCTCTTGTTAAAAATGGAATATGTACCATTGTGGAATATTAGTTTTTATGAAGGTGTATAAATCAATAACCAATAGGTAGACCAACTTGTACCGTGTGTTGATAGAGACATAAAGTAATGCCTTTCTAGTAATGTATTGGTACTGTTTTGATAAATTATTGAGTTTTACGGCAGTTATTTTTAGTGATATGTCTAAATTCTGCCTAATTTAGCCAAATAATGGATAAAAAAAAAAATTTGAGTAATTATTTATGATTTTAAACTGTACTAAATTACATATATTTGTGTGTAGAAATGTGTATTTCAACCTAATATATTTATTTTAGTAGAGCATAAAAATAATTCTTTTTTTTACAATTCTTTTCATAACATTTCTTGAGTTTGTTATTCAAGTAATTTTTGGGGCTATGTTCAGTGAATGTATTTTTACAGTTATTTAATTGTTAACAACATTTGAATGCATTTTTTTATTTTTTACTAGCTTAAAATAGTACATTTTGAAGATATTCAAAAAGTTATGATGGTACAATTTTAGTTTTTGTAGCCGATATTACCATAACTATTTTAATTTTATAGTTACAAATTTGGATTTTATTTATTTACAAACAAGTAAATACAATTTGTTGTATTTCACCATATATTCACCATATAAAACGTTTTAAAAACAAACTATATTCTTTTTTCCATTTAAAAAGTGTTATATTTTTGTGATCCTGGAATTATGTTCGTAAATTATTAACTATTGCTATTAAGGGTTCAAAGTTCATTTTTTAAAATAACAATTTTGATTTTTTTCTTCTATTTCAAATTATAAAAGCTTATGTGTCTGGCAGCCCTAGCTGTTTATTCTGTCAAGCCAAACATAATATGACACTGAATGATAATTTATGTTTAAAAAAAAGAGAATGGTTACCTGCTCTGAATAATACTAGTGATGTATTACAGTTCAAAATACGAGACTCTTAATCACATTGCTGCTATTAAAATGTACTGTAGGAGGATACATGAGGAACAATGTGTCTTGATCATAGGTTATTAATCTTGGCGAGGTAGAAACTGTCCTCTGGTGTCCATGCCTAACTGCACTTTGCAGGCGCTGTCTGCCGTGTGTGGAGCACCATGTTGGCAGAGATGTCCGTACTTATTAAATTTAATGGATTATTAAATGCCAAGTACAGGAATACATTCCAAACAAAGGAATCACTTGTTAGAAGTACAGCACAGGGAAAGTAGTGCCTTCAAGGTGTCATGATAATACATGAACGCTCAGTTGCCTTGCAGAATGGGCCAGAGGTAACTTCAGCCTCGCCAAGAATACTGTCAAAACTAAGCTCATTAGGCAGCAAGGGCATTACTTTAAAATGGTACCTCCTACTTACAAAGAAGAGAGAACTAGTGGAGGTTACAGCTGTGGTTCAGGAAGGCGTTAAAGTGGAGAATTCTGAGTCAATGGAAATTAAAAGAGGTGTCTCAAGCATTGGTATTAGGGCCCAGCACTGTTTGTACTCTTTATTAGACACCTTCAAGTGTATCTAGGAAAGTGTTGCTATCCAAATTCATATGTAGATATCACTGTCCTTGTCACAGATAACAAAGTAGTTCAGGCACTTTAGAGGGACACCTATACATCATTATCCCGAAGGAAGAAAAAATAAAAAAACTATGCCATGGCAATTCAGCAAATAATCTGAAATTCTATTTTTGCAAGGATTATTGCTAAAATAACTATGCAAGATGTACGGTTGTACAAAACCTGACCACCCATACACGTACGGTGGTATTGGGGGTCAGTTAAATCATACGTTTATGGGTTATTTAGGATCGACTGTGGTCACGGCTGGTCCGACGAGGTTGTATTGTAAGAACTTTCAAGCAAGTGAATGTTTCAGGCCATGGCATGACCGAGGATCTAGGCTAGATCAAAGGCTGATTTCCTTCTTAATCTTACTCTGCTAGGAACTTATTCAGAGTAAGGTCTTATTCAAACCAGTACATTACAAGGTGGTAATTACTGATAAATACTTCCAGTCTAGGCTGGATTCGAACCAGCGTTATCTCTAATCCAATCCCAGTCCTGACACCTTAGACCGCTCGGACACCGGCTCGCGGTTATTGCGTACAAGTTCAATTGACACTTGATCTGTGCAAATGGTGTCTGGTATGGTTGTAAGTTAACAATTTAATATGTCAAAGGACACACGACAAACAAATAAAACATTAATTTACTAATAAAACCTCTCCTTTAATTTTATGTTGATTTAATTATTTGCTAAATTAAATTGTTTAGACTTTTGGAATGTGTGATTTATTGAACTGTACAGAAAGATAAAATAATTGTTTTGAATGTTGAATTAATTCACCAACTAATTTGCCTACTTAAATTTATGGTATGTGTAGTCAGTATTAGAATTTTATCATTAAAATTTTAATACATATTGTTGAGTTGTTAGAATGTTGATAACATGATGTCTTTAATCTGTTACAGCTTACATGCCGATGCCAGGAGTTAGTGGAAGCAACCCACCGTATCCTCCTTATCCTATTGCACAAACGTACCAGCCACCACAAAACTACCCATATCCCTTCCCACCCACGAACATGTACCCACCGACAACTGCAGGATACCTTCGCCCCTCATACCCACCTCCCACGCCTCCATCAGCTACTTCTTCTTCTGTAAGTTCGATTCAATTCTTTAAATTTTTGTGTAGCTCTTATTACAATATTTTTACTGTAGAGTTCGCTGATTCTTATTTTTTTTTATTTATTTATTCATAAGACGCCAATCGTCAAGATATAGGCGAACATGGATTTCGGATGAGTGTAGATGAGCGAATGTAGTCATTGTTACAAACTAAGGCCGACTGTTCCTTAGAAAGTGTCATTAATTAATAGCCCAATGACAAATGAACAGTCTGTGATTATCAGTTGATCCTTCTCAAAATGTATTGACTCTGATTGGGATTGAACTGAGAACCTTTAGTACATGAAGCTGGAATTCTGGATTAACAATCCTTAACTCAATGATTGCTGTGAACCATGTACAATTAGTTAGCTATATGTTACAAAACTGTTTATTATTATTTTGACCACATTAGATGAAATAGGCAACCAGGATGGAATGAAAATAGTCTTTATTTATGTGGTGAAGTAAAGACTAGTTAGTCCCTCTTATACTTAACCATAAACTTTTTTTCTAATAATGTTGAAACACATTTTTCCCACCATTTAATAATGACTAGTCGGCACTAGTGGTGCAGTGCTGTATCCCAGTTACTTGGGGACAAAGTGTTGAGGAGATAGTAGGCGATAGGTTCCAAGCTCGGTTCTCTTAATACAGACACGGCATCCACTAAATGGTTGCCATCGATGTAGACATTACTAGAGAAGTCTGGGTTGTCCAAGTTGGATGGTAGTCAAAGTTCAAATGTTGTGTAGGGAAGAGAACTGAGTGTCAGGCTTGTCAGTTAGCTGAAAATCAGAACAACACTACGTAGTTTGGACTCCACGTAAAACTGTAGATCCCTTAGTTGCCCTAGCTATTGTGCTATTAAATAGCTCTTTCTGAGGAACAGTCGACCTCAGTTAGTAACAGTGACCACACTCGTTCATCTACACTCATTCACTCCTCATATTTGCCAATATCTTGACGATCAGTGTCTTACTAATGAATAAAAACACTTTTTTTGTATCTTGAGAGCAATAAGCACACAGATACATTCAAACAAAGATGACTTCAGAAGGGAACAATGACAAATGTAATTGTGACCACTAATATAGATGCTGTACAGTCAACGTGTTACGGACTGTAGTATGTAACATAGTAAATGTTGTAAGTACATTCAGTTAAGTGAGGTCTACTATTCCACATAGTAATGTTAGACTTAATGTGCATTAAGCTTTCACTATAATCTTGTACGCTTTCCAACTTCCCGTTAAATGAGATTTTTCATGTCAGGAAGTCTGATTAAAGTCTCATAAATCTCCTCGCGTAATACATCCTGGTTAAGAAACATTTCTTGTTGACTGTGTTTCTGTAAACTGTAATAATTGAACAAGAATTAGTGCAATTTTTTGTTAAATATTTGTTGGTTATATCTTTATTGTTATTGTTTTTAGGAGACCAATAAAACATATTTAACTATTTTAAGAATAATTAATTGTAATTCAAAACAACTGGCCAGGCTATGCATCAAAACCACTCGGAAAATACAGTTTTTTCTAGTTTCTTAATGAAGCGGAAACATTGTGGTGGGTAACCCTACACAGCCTTCTTCTTTCTTTATTACGTTATAACCTCTTCTTACACGCCTCTACTTGTCCTTAGATCATTTCATGAGAAAGTACTTTAATAAGAATAAGTTAGCTCACATGCCTTCTATATTTATTTGTCTATTCACGCATGGATAGAAGTTAATATAGTTGTATATGAAGTTATTACTACCTTTATTTACAATACAAACACACGTCATGCAATACAAATGTATTACAATATAACTTCAAATTAACAAATACAATGGCGATCGAGTTCTTTGTAGATCCCTCTGGTCTGAGGTAGATAAACATGGTTTGTCAAAATCGATCACCATAGTATTTTTGCAATTTTGAGTTTATATTGTAATAAATTTGTTTTGTGACTCACTTGTATTGTATCTTTACCAATACGTATTATGCTAGCTAAGAAACTACTCTTATCTCTGAGCAGCATCAACTCATCTTAAATTTCTTTTCTTTTTCTTCTTAATCTTCTTCTTCTAAATCTTAAAATTGAGCTATTTTACGTTGACCCTTGTGTTTTCTGGATGTTTATTTAATAATCTATTAGTATTTTTTAAATTATTAAAAATCTACTTTTAAATTGAAATAATTCAACTTTGAAAATTCCAATCAAAGTATGCTATTGAAACTGTATAGTACATATGTTTTTTAGTCTTCCCCTCAAATAGCTATTAGCTATAGGAATTAGAGCAATTGTGTATTGTAACAGAACAATTTGGATGAATAGATTAAATAAATAAGTAATGGAAAGTTAAATGTAGATTGACATAAGATCTCGTGTAATTGTGGAGAACAACTCCAAACAACGGATTTGCCAACACCCTGCCCAACCCAATCTATTTGCTAACAATCTTTTTTGTTATCACAGTATCACGGAAAACGACGAGATAAATCCATATCAATCAGGTTTTCGCACATACCATAATACTGAAACAGCTCAGTTGAAAGTCTCAGATGACAGCCATGGATCGTAGTCAATGTACTGTCCTTACACTTTTCGATTTCATTAAAGCCTTTGATACTGTCAATCATAGCATACATTTACTTGGATTTTCAGAACTTTCATTAAAATGGCTGAGATCCTATCTAGGAGGCAGATAAGAATTTCTTTATTTGTAAGATGTTTACAAAAAGAGGAAGTGATGGCTTCATGGCCCTTTCTTACACTTAACCATAAAAGGCAGTGTGTGTGTATATGTTATGACCATCAAACTTCAAACTGGGGATCAGTAGTGAGTGAAGTTCCTCAAGGTTCCATATTTGGACCATTAATTTTCACACTTTTTACTAACGACATAGCAACAGTACTACATACTTCAAAGTTTCATTCATATGCTGATGTTTTACAAAACTTTTGCTCATTTTAAAGTTAGTCATGTGAATGAAGCTTTGGACAACATTAATAAGGGCATTGAACGCCTTGTACACTGGATTAAAATACATGGACTAAGATTGAAAACTGACAAAACAAAGCCCATGAACAAATATCGTTTTATATATATATATATATATATATATATATATATATATATATATATATATATATATATATATATATAAACTATTGTCACTCACGATTACTGGCTACATCATCATCATCAGCAGCAGGTTCCAGTCTTCTCCCGGGTCTGCTTGGTACACAGTCCTCTCCACCATAGCTTATCTTCCCACTTCCTTTCTTCCAATATGTTTTCCCATACCTCCCCTCTTCTTACTACACTCTCCTTTAACCCATCTCTCCATCTATCCCTTGGTCTACCCCTTGGACGTTTACCCTGTATCCTCCACTCCATCCACTTTTTTGGTATCCTCTCATCCTCCATCCTTTTCACATGTCCGAACCATCTAATTCTTTCCCTTTCTATTTTATCTTGCAGAGGTTCTTCATTTAATCTGTCTCTTATGATTTCATTTTGTATTCTATCCCACTTCGTTACTCCTAATCTACCTCTCAGGAAACGCATCTCACATGCCTGTATCTTGCTCTTTTCTCTATTCTTCATTACCCATGTCTCTGCTCCATATGTTAATATTGGTATGTAGTATGTCCTATATATAATTTCTTTACTTCTTTGTGGCAATCCTTTGTCTCTTATTAATCCCCTAACTAATTTGTAGAAATTTCCAGCCTGTCTAACTCGTTCATTTATGTCTCTTTCATTTTTACCATTTTCTTCCAGGACACTACCCAAATATTTGAAGAACTGTACTCTCTTCATTTCCTCTCTTCCCAGCATTAATTTTTCTAATATACACTCTTTGTTCCTTGTTGTTACCATATATTCACTTTTCGACACATTGAATTTCATCCCATATTTCTTTACTTCTTCTACCCACACATCCAACTGTCTTTGTACCTCTTTTATTTTACTTCCCCAAACCATTAAGTCATCCGCAAATGCCATAACCTTCATATTTTCTTCTCCAATTCTTTTTGCCACTCCACTCATTACTTCATCTAATACTGTTATGAAGAGAAGAGGTGACAGAGCGCTACCCTGTCTTAATCCGTTTTCTTGTTTGAACCACCCTGTCTTTTCACCCCCTATCTTTACACAACTTTGGCTTTCTCCACAAATCTCTCTTACTCTTTCAATTATACTGTCTTTAACTCCCTTCCTTTTAAGTGCTTCCCATACCTTATCTCTTCTCACAGTATCATACGCTTTTTCCATATCCAGGAACCCCATTACTAGATCTCTTCCGTACTCATAATTCTTCTCCTGCATCTGTTTAGCAGCAAAAATGAGGTCTATTGTTGATCTTCCCGGTCTAAATCCACTTTGCTCCTCTCTCAGTTTTCTTTCTACTTCGTTCCTCACCTTTTTTTCCAAAATTTTCTCATGTATCTTTGCACTGTGACACATTAAGGCTATCCCTCTATAATTACTGAAAACCTTCCTATCCCCTTTCTTGAAGATTGGCACTATTACTGCCTTTTTCCAATCTTTTGGAGTTTTTCTTTCCCTCCATACCACTCTCATCACTCTGTATAGCCACTGCATGCCGACAGCACCCGCCCTCTTTATTAGCTCTATTGGTAACTCGTCCACTCCTGCTGCTTTTCCCTCTTTCATCCTCTTTACAGCTTCCTCAAACTCTAGCCACGTTATGTCCTCATCTTCCTCTCCATTTCTCTCTATTATATCTTCCTCCTTCCCCTCTCTTTGTGTTTCGACATTTGGGTTCAGTAATGTCTGGAAATATTGTTTCCACATATCTTTTAACTCTTCCTTATTCTTTATTTCCTCTCCTTCTTCGTTTTTCATCACTACATCTATTTTTTCCCCATTCCTCCTTTTCCTCACTAAAGAGTACAGTACTTTCTTACTCCCATTTGAATCATCTTCCATCATCCTAGTCCATTCTTCCATCCATTTATTCTTTTCTTCTTTAACTATTTTCTTTGCTTCCTTTTTCCATCGTGCATATTCTTCCTTAGCTTCATCTGTCTTTTCCTTAAACCATGTCCTAAATGCTCTGTTTTTTCTATTTACCACTTCTTTTACCCTTTAAGATTACTGGCTACAATGGACTTAAATAACATATCTAATATAATAGTCGACGATACACCTATTCCTAATACGGCAAAGTGAAAAGTTTGGGACTCGCTATTAATAATACATTGGGATGAACAGATGCAGTTGTGACCATCTGTGTTTTAGTGAAGCAACAGAGTGTTTGCCTCTGTCCATTCCCTAAAAAGATCACTTATTTCCTCATAAAACTGTTTCTTGTAAAAGCACTAGTTTTCCCTTTCTTTAACTACTGTAGTGCCGTAATAAATTATATGACTGAGACACTGAGTTGCAGACTACAGAGGGCACAAAACTACTTTATACATTTCCACTTTGATCTATGATACTATGACCATGTGAAACCGTACACAAGTAGTGGCTATAGATAAGGGGCTAAGGCGTTGTCTTGCCACGCAGTCAGTCCGGGTTCGATTTCCGAAATTACCATCAACGGTTTTTGCCCTGCCTATCCTGTGGTTCAGAAGTCACGTTAAGCCATCGGTCCCCAGGTTAAGTGTTAGAGAGGGCTTCTTAGCCCTAACTGCACCTTGTAAAATAAGACGATATTTGGCTTAAACTTAAACTTTTTTACATTCAGACTTAATGTAAAAAAGTCAATATTAAAATTGACAGACTTAAGACTTATGCATATTGCTGTACTAACTTATACATTACTGAACACAGGTTCTCTAAAGTACCTCGCAAATAATTTTAACCCTTTCCACTTGGTTATTTTTTACTTGTTTGCCCTCTCAGATCGTAATATTTTCGGTAGTAGCTAGCGGTTCAGTATTTGTGAGGTTTATGCAATAATTAAAATGTTATAAAATGAATTTAACACATTGTGTGCGGGTCACACGCACGCGCGTGATAGCAGTGCTTGCGCACGCAGCGGATCGGTCGCCGGCGGTGGACGGCTCAATACTTCAATTAAATTCAATTCAAGATCTTTATTGTGGACTACAACAATTGTTGCATACAATGCGTCAACATGGTTCATTGTGTTTAAAATATGACTAAAAATAAAATAAAATAAGCATTGATACATACACAAAGGTTACATTCATACATCCAGCTATACAGCCAGCTCAGGCCGACATAGGTTTTTAACTACTCTCCCAGTGGCCAGTTGCAGTGAACTCTCCCACTGAGTAGAAAGCCTTAGAGACTAAGTAGCGCTTCAGTTTAAATTTTAATTTGACCAGGTCTTCAACATTTTTTAACGTGTCCGGGAGACTGTTGACAAAAGTAACACCAGCTTGTGAGGGCAAGTGCTCAAATACTGACGTTCGGTGTTGGCCAGTTCGGTAATTGTTCCTACCTCTAGTATTGTAAGTGTGTATGTCTCGTCCCCTAGTAGGAGTACATTTTGACAGGCAGTAAGCTGTTGTCTCGAGTATATAGAGGCAGGGTAATGTCAACAATCCCAAATCGATAAATGTAGGTTTACAAGACTCTCTCTGATTTAGATTAGCAATTGCTCGCACTGCTCTCTTCTGGAGCCGAAATAGCCTGGAAAAATCAACATTTGCACAGCCTCCCCAAATGGCTATCCCGTAAGAGAGGTGGGAGTAAATGAGCCCATAGTAGGCCATGAGGAGAACTTGAGTTGGGCATACCTTTGAGAGTCTCCTCAAAACGAAGATGCCTGAGGATATTTTAGCACAAGTGTTATCAATGTGATTTCTCCAGGTGAGGCCTGTGTCGAGGTATATCCCAAGGAACTTAACTGAGTCAGCTTCGTCCAAGGGGATATCGTCTACCATGACTGTAGGTCCACATTCAGCATTGTTTGATCTTAAACGGAAATTAATGTAATTTGATTTGGATGCATTAATTTTTAGGTTGTTTTGATTGAGATGCTGAATACAATTATTCAGTTCAATATAGGTTTGCATCTCCAGTGCTTCTTTAGTGGATGATCTAATTAGGAGAGTCGTGTCATCTGCATACTGCACGAGTTTCCCCTGCAGTAGAGATGAGCCTGTGTCATTTACGTACAACAAGAATAACAAGGGTCTTAGAATGGATCCTTGAGGGACGCCATAAGCCAGTTTTTGAGAGGATGAGATTTGATTTGAGATCTTGACAGCCTGGTGTCTATCTGATAAGAATGATCTTATCCACAGCAGGGGAGTTCCTCGAATTCCACATCTTTCTAACTTTTCCAGCAGAATTGCATGGTCCACACAGTCGGATGCCTTTGACAGATCTAGGAAGACACTGAGAATCTGGTCTCTATTCTCAATGCCCTCCACGACCATGTCAATCAGACTGGTGACCGCATCTGAAGTAGATTTCCCCGCTCTGAAACCATATTGATCAGCAGACAGTAGGCTGTGTTTTTCAATGAATTTAGAGAGTTGATTTAGAAAAAGTTTTTCAAAAACTTTGCTAAACGTAGGGAGAATTGAAACTGGGCGGTAATTGTTGATAATTTGCAAATCCTCTTTCTTATGGATAGCTATTACTGTAGCAGATTTTAAAACAGATGGGAAAACTCCGGTTGCAAGGGATTTATTTATCACCAAGGTGAGTGGGGTGAGAATGTGCTTGTAGCACTTCTTTAGGAGCCAAGTTGACATCCAGCTAGAGTCCGGGGTTTTCTTAGATGGTAGTTGTTCAATGCATTGTTCGACCTCCATCTCTGTGACAGGGGCCAGAAACATGGATCCTACCAGACTGACTGTTGGAATGGCTTGCTGAACCTTTGGACATAGACTGTTCTTGGTTTGCAACCGTGGAAAAAAAAATTGTTGAACTGGTTTGCGACCTCTTTTGGATCTTTAACCAGTTTTCCATTAACCTTTAACTGAATTCCTTGGGAGTTAATTGAATTACCTTTGTTATTGATGATTTTCCATGCTGTTTTGGCTAAGTTGTTAGATTGTTTTAAAGTTTTTGCAATATCATAAGCTTTATCAGCTTTGATAACTTTTCGGTAGACTTTTTTGTATTGTTTAACATGGGATTTAAAGACTATATCTTCCGATCCTCTGTAAATTTCAGTGAGAAATTTGAGCCTTTCTCTTGAAACTAAGATGCCTGGTGTGATCCAGGTGTTAGGTTTTGGTTTGAAAGACTTTTTTACTGTTATAAGGGGGCAAGATATGTCTAAATTGTACAAAATGAGTTTATTGAAGGTTGTGAACATTTTGTTTGGAGTGTTACAGAGGTGTAAATTCCAATTCTCTTTGGAGAGGAATCTGTTTAACATGTAAATGTTTGAGGGACACAGAGCTCTTATTTTTGAGATGGAGGGTTGTTCTTTTTCTGGTAGGCAGTCCGTTAGTATGGCCTCCTGTGCGTAGTGATCAGAGATGGAGGTTTTTACAACAGAAACATAGGTATTTGTTGATACATTACAGATTACATTGTCAATTGCAGTTTTTGAAGTCGCTGTTACTCTTGTGGGAGAGTTCACTGACCATTTTAGTCCAAATGAACTCAGCGTGTCTCTGAACTGCTGTGTCTTTCTGTCCATTATGTCCAAAACATCAATGTTGAAGTCCCCCATAATAATGAAATTTTCATTTTATTACACAGAAGGTGCAGTAGGGATTCAAACTGACGAAAGAAGTTGTCGGTATTGCCACTAGGAGAGCGATAAAGTGCAATCAAGTTTAATTTTGAGTTTAGTGAATTTAGTCTAATTGATGTTATTTCAAAATCTAATTCCGTACGGGTAAAGTTGTTCAAAGGTTCGGAAGTTAAATTTTGTTTGATAAAAATGGCCACCCCTCCACCTTCACAGATTTCTCTGCAGTACCAATTTACTAATTTGTAATTTTGAATTTTAAACTGACAGATGGTTGCTTGACAATATCCTGTCTCACTAACCATGAGTATGTCTGGCTTCATTTCTTCACAAAGTAAGGATAGCTCGTCCTCTTTGTTGGTAGCCCTTTGGGCATTTTGATGAACCAGAACAACTGAATTTGTTTTTTGAGAATATTGAATTTTGGTTGGTGGAGATGGCTTTACATAATTTACCTTTGACTGTCGGCTAGAGCTGGCTGGTCCAAAAAATTAACCCTTTTGTCATCACAATTAAAGGCAGTGTTTCCATTCTTGGGACTGTCTTTGCTTGGAACTGCCTTGTCGTTCTCTTGGTCTCTGCAGTTGGGATGTTTCTTCAGTGCCTCTGCGAAGTTGGCATAGGGCAGAGTCCTTGGAGTACAGCCTGAAGAAGTCCGCTCATCAGTCCGGATTAGTACTGCCTGGTTGAGGTCCGGATAAGAGGGGGGCGTCTGCTTTACTGGTGTCTTGTGCAGAAGCTTGGCAGCCTGGTCAATAATGAGACGAGCCCATATCTCTTTTCCAGTATGTTGAAGGTGCTTGCCATGGGAGGTGAAATCTTTACGTCTAATGCCCCTTACATCAACCAGACCCACACCTTTGTAACGGCAGCAAAGTTCAGCTATATAGTGGTTTATAAGACGAATGGAATGGTTTATAGGACTGTTAGGAGCGACATCATACCGTAAAGGCAAAGTTGATACTATAACCTTGCTGGACGTTAGCAGGTTTTGGATCGTGGGCTCCAGGTGCTTGAAGATGTTTCCAGCCATTCCTGATGCAACGTCATTGGCGCCTGCAATCAAAACGTGTAGATCAGCTGCTAGGTTGGTGTTGGGGGAGGGAGCAATATCCACCAGACGGGCCCCTGGCTTGCATGTCCCACTAACTGTTGTACCAGGCTCTAAAAGTCCTCCAACCATACTAGCTAGATGACGTGCGTGACTATCTCCCCAGATGTTGATGTTGCTTGCCGTAAGCTTAATTTTTTTTTGGAGGGGTGTTTTGTTCTGCTGGATGGGGGATATTGACTTTTGATTTTGTCTTGATTGGTTTTTCTGGTAGCTGCATTTTCTGCTTCTTCTTTTGCCTTCTCCTCTTCTTCCTTCTCACCTCAGTAAAGTCAGTATCTTCTTCATCAGTAGGACTTAGTTGAAGTAGAGGGTTAAATGAGTTCTGTTGATATATTTCTTGAGAAGGAGGCGAGCTTAAGGTAGAAGGGGATTCTTGATGGGAGGCCTCTAGGTGTTTGATTTGTTCCTCCAAGCATCGTATGGAATTTATCATTTTGTCCGTCTCCTCTTTAAGAATGCTGCAGTTCTTACATGGTTGTATTAACACAGCTACCTCTTCTTCTAATCGTTCTGCTCGGTCCTAAGTTGTTTTCAACAGTTTTTCAAGTTCTATTATTTTTTTATTTTCCAATTCTATTTCCAGTGACTTTTGTTGTATCGAGTTGTCAGTGCTCCCATTTTGCATGGTAAAAATCTGATCTGTATATTGAAGAAGCCGGGCGTCGTTTTCAATTGCATGGTCCGTCACATCTCTTAATTGCTTACGGATCTCTTCAATTTCAATCTTCAAATTTGAGTTTTCATGTTCCAATTCTATTGAGGTTGAAGATTTTGGACAGTCTGCATTAATTGAATTTTGCGGTGTAGAGTGAACTGGAATATTTTGTGTGGCACTGGGTCGAGTGGAGGGGACTATGGTAGGCGAAGAAAGCGTGATATCCAGATTACTAGGAGATGTTAATTGAGGGAGTCGGGTTTCTTTTACTGTGAGTGAGGAGCAAGGCCTACATTCATTGACCACTATACTTTTTTTTTCTTGATTGTCTCCTATATAAAAGTCATTGACGTTGTAAGGTAGATTTCTTTTCACTAAATACTCTGATAGTGACTTTTTTGAGCGGAATATAGTGCCCCCAGGAGACAAAATCTGTATGTCTATCCTCCCAGCAGTTATTCCTGTTTTCCTCACTACCTCTTTTTTCTTCCATCCTTTAGGCAGATCCTTATTATTTGTTAGTCCAGTCATATCTGAGTGTCAATATCCAAATAGGTATTTGTAATATCAAACCACACACCAACAAGCACTGGTGAACTTAATATAGTAGCCTATAGTGCCCGTTCTGAATGTTTGTTACTCTATGGTAAGTAGGGGGGATTTCCTTAATGTTGTCTGTCTTGTCGTCTGTAGTCAGTTGATGCAGTGAAGTGTTGACATGAGCGTCTGCTGTTAGGTTAAGTTTGCCAGTTAAAGAAAAAAAGTAATGTAAATATTAGTTTTGGCGCAATTCTGTATTAAATCTGGATCTATCTTGCAAATTTTGGAGGTATGAGTGAATTTGAATGAAAAGTATTTAAGAAATTACAAGACAGTTACTTAATTCTTAGTGTTTGTTCAACTCACGTTCTAGGTTATAATGGGCAAGTTTTTAGGTTGTAGTATGTCGGAATACTGGCTTGTAGGCTTCAGTGTCGCCTAGCCCTTTGGCTTAGAAGGGTCGGATTTGCGCCGCATTATAGCCTGTTTCTCGCGTCACGTTTCCTTTCTTTGTTCGTGGATCGCGCCATTTTGAGCCAGTTGGCGGGGGTTAGCGTGCCTGCGCGCGCAGCGGATCTGTTGCCGGCGGTTGACGGAGCAATGCTGATTTGTGGAATTCAGTGTGGTCTAGCCACTTGCCTTAGAACGGTCGGATTTGCGGATCTAATGGCGGCAGGTGTCTCGCATGGGTTTCGTTGCGATGTGCGGCTCGGTCACCGGCAGACGATCACTTCGGAAGCCCTGATCTACCAGAATTGAGGCCATAAACTGGATTTGGTGTATCAACCCTGTTTCCTGACTATATAAGGTATTGTTTTGGTACAAAATATTATTTTAGTATCTGACATGTTTTTAACTTATTTTTTCAGCATCGAATGTGTTAAACACTTAAATGTATATTTTTTGTAATAGAATGGAAAGAAAACAAGAGTTAACTAAAAAGTTTTTTTGTAATATGGTATGATATCGTTCAAATATTATATATCACCATCACCACTATTTACAGTTTGGCCTACTTGTACAACACTGTCACTTTCTTAGATATTTTCTAATGTTGGAAGAATTATTTCATCATTACTAACACCTTCATCTTCACTTGATTCACCATATGATGAATCACGTTGTAATTACTTCAGCATCCATAAAATTTGGACTACTATGAGCCGACATTTTTACGCTAATGTCAAGTGTCAACTAACGAAACATTGAACTGAAGGTTAGAATAAACAAGAAAGAAAAACAATAACATCACGTGCCATTCCACTTCCCATGACGACCGATTGTAGTTCATTTAGTTTCCGCATGATAGCAGTATGAATTGGAAACATCGATAACCAAACGAAACTTGCATCATTGCCATGTCGAACGCTGTCCGACATACGAGTGGAACGGCTAAATTACAATGTCCGACAGCGTCCGACATACGAGTGGAAAGGGTTAAACTGTTAACGGAAGGAGATGTAGAGTAAGAACACGCACTGGCTCATCCTCATTGCGCATTCCATATCACAAAACTACAGTATATAATAATCTTTTATAGTTATAGCCTGCAGAACCTGGAACTCCTTACCAGACTCCTTTAAAGTTACAAACAGCCGTCCGCGGTTTGTTGCTGAGCTAAAAAAGTATCTTCTAAATCGGATGAGCTGAGCCCGAGAGCGTGGGTGGTTGCTGGCTGGCGTTTTCTTGGACTGTATCAATGAGAGTGTGAATGTCAATTTCATCAATGTACTAGATATCTCATTTATAATACTATATCATTTTGTTAATATTGAATATTTTACTTTAATCAATGTTTTTATTTATTATTGTTTTTATAGGTTGTTCATTTGTTTTAATTCTTTATACCATATTATTATTTTAAGTTCTTGAAGCAGAATTGATGTAGACTAGTTATATTATTATAGTATGTTTATATTTTGTTTGTTTGTTTAGCATTCTTATAAACCAAAAATGTTAATTCATATTTTATTTTATTTCTCAAACCACTCTTAAATTTTTTAGTTTGAGGTTAGAATGTAAGAAAGGACCATGTGAGGTCCTAATTTTTGCCTCAGTAAAAAAGGTATTTTCATTCATTCAATACAGTAAAACTTGTAATATCCAGCCTATTGGTGGCGCTAGGGTAGGCCGAAAAGCTTTGAAGCCGGATATGGAATTACCGTAATAAAGATAAAGACGTGGTTTTCGTGTAGCGAATGCATCGTGGGTATTGCAGTAATGCTTTGAAGGAACTCTGTATATAATGGATTGTTTAATACTGAGCTACAAGGGATTCCAAAATATTTGGAAATAATTTTATAAAATAGCATACTTTTTAACAAAAATACAATATCAGTGGACTGATAATATCATATTTCTTAGTTAAGGTACTTTCTGGTTACGTAATGAAAAGAAAACAAATCAAAAGATTGTAAAATTGATTTCATTTTAGACCATACAGTTAGTAAAAAACAATGAAACAATAAAATAAAGTGTACTAGATAAACTCTTACTAACACACACGGAATGGCGACATAGTCAATAGCAACTGTTTGATCTACCAACACACCAGGGCAATTTTTCCAAAAATAGCGTAGGTGAAATTGTTTGTTGTAGGGAAATCCCTCATATGCTTCCCACCCCACCTTTCCCAAGGTCAAACGCTGTGAACTAATATTCCTTCTCTTTGTCACCAAGCCGTTCGGTTATCAGAGGTTGCAAATATCACAGGGACAAATATGCCAGGTTTTACTGTACAAACATTTCTGATTGTGTATGTGTGTAATAGTCGGCACTAGTGGCGCAGGGCTGTAAGCCAGCTACTTGGGGAAACATTTTTGAGAAGATAGTAGGTGATACTTCGAACATGGTATACGCTCAGTGGTTGCTGTTGATGTGGACACTACAAGCGAAATCTGAGGTGTCCGTGTTGGGGTGATAGAGGGTCTGGATTCTGTGTAGGGAAAGGAATTCAAATCAAATCAAATCAAAAAAATCTTTATTCATCAGATAATTCAAATTCCAATTCAAATTCCATTTATTTGTCATACAACTATTATAGCATTGACAAAGTCATATGTACAGTCTATGCTAGTCAATAGATTCTTAAGAATATAAATTCATGAATAGATGAACATGAATAGATAGAAATAATAATAATAAGTTAATTGATTATGAGCAATTACATACCTTTACAGTTTATTTAATTAATTAAATAAAAAATAGGTATAAATAAAAAGTTGATTAAATGAAAAGGCTGCTTTAGGAGCTAATTATATAAGTTTATTAAGTGGAATGAATCAAAAATCAATATTAGGAATATTAAAAAATTCGTCAATAGAATAAAATGGGTTCTTCAGGAGCCAGTTAAAAAATGTATTACAGAAATATTTTTCTGAATACTAGTCAATCAAGTTGGTTAATTTATTATAATCTTGAAGTGAAACTATATTATGGCTGTTTGAAGTTTTATGTAATCTAACAAAATTAATAGTAGCTTGATCTTTAATCCTAGTTTTATACTGATGAGCACTTTTTTTAATTATACCAGGAGTTCTTAAAACATATAAAATCAAATCAAAGATGTAAATATTTATGAGAGTTAGAATATTCAATTTAACAAATAGGGGTTTACAATGTTCTATAGGACCTACATTTGAGATTGCTCTTATAGCCCTTTTCTGCAGAAGTAAGATTTCCTCTATCCTACTGCAATTCCCATAAAAGATTATTCCATATCTAAATATTGACTGAAAGTAAGCAAAATAAGCCGATCTAATATAATTTTGATGCACACAGTAAGTTAATCGTTTTAATAAATGAATTACTCTGGATAATTTACCACTAATATAATCTACATGTGGTCTCCAAGACAGAGTTTTGTATATAAAAATTCCTAAAAATTTAACACTGTCAGTTGAATTATCACTTAAATTGTTTTCACTGACCGGTCTTAAAGAAAATGTTACTTCTTTAGTTTTATCTTCACTTAGGAGAAATCCATTTGATTTGAACCATTCAGATGCTTTCTTTAGTGTTCTTTCACCTAGTGATTTAAGTTGTTCAAAGTTTGAATTTGAATTAAAAAAAATTGAATCGTCGGCATAAAGATAAGTTTTACTATTTACAAAATTTGGAAGGTCATTTATGCTAATTAAAAACAATAGAGGTCCCAGGACCGATCCCTGAGGAACACCATTTGTGACTTCTATCTCCTGGGACCACTCACCGTCCACAAAAACTTTTTGTTTACGATTAAAGAAATAGGATTTAAAAAACTTGAGTTGAGTATTTTTAATACCGTAGTAGTTCAATTTCATTAATAATTCAGAATGATTTACGCAGTCAAAAGCTTTGCTCAGGTTACAGAAGGTTGCCTGGGCGAAAGCTTTTCCTTCAAAAGCTGATAGCACTTCGTGCACCAGCATATCTACAGCATCAATTTTGATATATACACTAAGTATACAATTGAATAGTGTCCAAAGACTCGCAGTCTGTACATTTTAAAACTACTAATACAAGTACATCTAAATCTACGAGGAGGTGGAAAAGTACTCCTCCAGAGAATACAATGCCTTGTTTATCAAAAAACATTTAACTGTGTTTTTGAATATTCTCATATTAGTTAAATTTTTTATACTAGTGGGTAGATGTTTAAAAAATTTCAGCCCCATGTATGATGGTTTTTTTCATAATACTTTAAATTTGATGAGTTGTTACAATGCATTTTTTATTTCTGGTGTTGTATGGATGAGGTTCAAGATTTAATTCATTACTTATTTGATTATTTTTTGCAATTAGAATCGTGCCAAAAATATATTGGCCATATATTGTTAGAATTTGTAATTCTTTAAATTTCTCCTTTACTGTTTCATTGTAATCTAGTCTCATTATAATTCTAATTGCCCTTTTTTGTAGTTTAAGAATTTTATCCATATTTGTTTTTGTTGTTGCACCAAAGAGACATATTCCAAAAGATAAATGAGAGTGGAAACTTGCAAAATATATATTTCTTAGTGTTTTTTGGTTACAAAAAACGACATCCTGTAAAGAGAAAATATCCCCGAGCTTAATTTTGATAATATTTTATCCACATGTTTGTCCCAGCTTAAATGTTGATCTATTGTTAGGCCGAGAAATTGTGTGCTTTTTTTACTCTCAATTTCTTCTGAGTTGTACGTAATTAATGGTTCGGTTATCTGTTTGTTGTTGTGTGTTTTAAATCTTACAAAGTTAGTTTTTTGAGCATTTAACATTAAGTTGTGCTGCTTAATTAATGAAATTTCCAATATTTTCTAATTCAATGAAACTTATTATCTCAACCTGTTCAACAGTATTGGCTGCTACTTTAAGATTTGAGTCGTCTGCATAAAGACACAGATTATTTTGGGGTGCGCGTGTGAGTGCGCTCCCTACATCATTTATTCTCAGTATTGGCCGCTCTTCTCTTCTCTTACAGGAACAGAAGAGGGCCCAAAATCGATCCCTGAGGGACATCATATCTAATCATTTCAGTTTCTGAAGAAACCTTTAAGATTCTATTTTCATGCGTTCTATGGGTAAT
This sequence comes from Stictocephala bisonia, assembly GCA_035578905.1. Taxonomy (NCBI): domain Eukaryota; kingdom Metazoa; phylum Arthropoda; class Insecta; order Hemiptera; family Membracidae; genus Stictocephala; species Stictocephala bisonia. The sequence continues at coordinate 37,969 of JAQJVL010002390.1, read as the reverse complement.
TTCTACAAATTGGCATCTATTGTAAATGTACAATTGAAACCACTTAATTGCATTTTTTTGTATTCCTAATGATTGTAATTTAGTTATCAGGTGAGAATGGCTTACACTATCGAATGCCTTAGATAGGCCCATAAAGATTCCTGCTGTATATTCACCTTTGTCTACTGATTCGATTATAGACTCAACAAAAGATACAGCAGCGGTTATTACTGATTTTTGTGGTCAAAAACCGTGCTGAATATTAGTTAGTAATTTAGAATCCTCTAGGTAAGTTATTAATTGTTTGTTAACTATTTTCTCATAAATTTTTGAGATTATCGGAAGAAGGGAAATTGGGCGATAGTTTGACTCAGTTTCTGGACAATTTTTCTTATGGATTGGTATGATTTTTGATCTTTTATGCTGATTTGGTAAAATCCCTGAAACAAATGATGAATTTATTAAGTGGCTTAAAATTTGGATTAAATACTGTTTGGTATTTTTGATCACTTTTATAGGGATTTCATCATTACCGACAGAGTTTTTGTTCTTTATTGAGTTTATGGTTTTTTCCACCTCCTCTGCATCAACAAATTTAAAGTTAAAACCTTTTCTAATACATTGTGCTTGTTCCTTTTCACTAACTTCTGTATTTTGACAATTAAATTCACCGATCTCCTGAACTACACGTACAAAGTATTTATCAAATACATTAGATACAGTTTTAGGACTATACTAACTTTTATTTCCCTCTTGCAAGGAGATGTTTTTAATTTCATTCTGATTTTTTTGCCCGACTTCAGACTTAATAAATGCCCACACTGTTTTTGTATATTTGTAGATTTTTCTATTTTATTTTCAAAATAATCGGTTTTAGCTTGTGTTAATTTTATTTTATACTCACATTTTCTTTGTTTCAAGTCTTTATTTAAAAGAGCATTTGTCTTTCCTCTAGTTTTTTTAGCCAATTGTATTAGTTCTTTTTTTTCATTTTTAAGATGTTCTGAAATCCAATTTTGTTTACAGATTTTTTCAGTAACTAAGTTTTTAGGAAAAGAAATATCAAAATAATATTGTAAAGTATTATGAAACTCGTCATATTTTTTTCAACAGAGGCCATGTAAACGTTCTCCCAAGCTTCATTTTTTATGAGCCTATTAAATTCACTTATGTTTTGGGCTGAAAACTTGCGTATTTTGCGCTTTATAGGTAATTTTTGCTCGACTTTTATCTTTGGATTGTGAATATGCAGCAATTGTCCGTCATGATCTGGAAGACAGGTTATTACCCCCTCTACAGTTGTACTATCAACCCAGACTTGTCAATTATCTGAAAATCAGACCAATATTACATGGCTCAGATTCCAGGTAAAGTTGTAGGTCCCTTAGTTGCCCTAGCTATTACTGTTGGATCAAAAAGTATACTATACTTGAGTTTGAACATCAACTGTGTCAAAAGTATAAGGCGGAGGAAAAGCAAATTACCATCAAAATTATTCTCATCTATTTCTGTGATTATGAGTGGTAATTTTATATATTTAGATTTTCACAATTTCTTTTAAATCGTAGTTAGAGTGGGAAAAATACACCATTTCCGTAAACATTTCAGATGATTTGTGATGTTTGAAAATAATGATCGGATCATTTTTAAACTTTATTAGCATGTAGGTACTTTGAGACCACATATATGTAGTTTCAGAAATTTTCTTTTTAGGTACTTATTTAGGTAATAAGGCAATAAAACAATAAAAACATATTTATTTTTAAAATGAACATACAGTAAGAGTACTTTTAAAATGGTTGTTTATAATGTTACGAAACATTATATTTACTAAAAATCTAATGTTATTTGATAAATTTACTCTAAAATTGACGGAGGGTGTGGTATTCAACCGTACAAGGATGGACGCAAAGAAGGACGTCACATTCCCTACACATGAATTGTGTGTCCTTCCTCCGTTTTGGCTTCAGTTCGAATTACCACACACATGGCAATATCTTCGAAGTTTTTGATTTTTTGGAGTGGATGGTATGGGCAGTAAGAAATGTCTCTGGGTGAGTCTAAGGGGTGTTTCTCCATTCGAAGGACGACCACCTTTTGGATGTCATTGGAAGGCCTAAGTATGTCATTGGTTTGGTCAAACCTTCCAATAGGCCTAAAAGTTACATTTCTGTTATTTATACTCCTTCATCAAATATATTGGGCATGCCCTCTGAAACAGTTGTAAGTCCATCTCCAGACTGGCTTGGAATAACGTTTTCATTTACTTCATTTATGGAACTGTTCACTGTTGAAGAAGAACTGTCCGAAATGAAATCACTTTCACCGTTATCAGATAGTTCACCTAAGGCATCACGACTAAAATACTCGTGGATTTCATCAACACATAGTTTACGTTCCGCCATTTCACTTAGTTTACATTCAGCTACAATGCATTGGCGGCAGACAGCACAACAGAAGTCATGTCAGCTGGTGCGACTCAGAAATTAAATGCACGCAGTGATGTAACCACCCTGAGTCAGAAACAAAATAGACTACGAGAAAGGCCGAAGTTTCCCGAATAGTTCCGTACCAAACACGAAGTAATACTATGACCCCGCAGCGCCCGGAAATACGATCCCTATACACGCGCTCGCGTATATGCGAGCGTGGTCGTTAAGAGGTTAAAAACCAATGAAATATTTAACAAAAATGTTTTCCATCACCATTTTTCATGAGGGCTTTGAATCTCCAATGGTAGGTATAAAAATGTTTCTGTTTACAATATGTTTACAAAAGGTCTGGAAATGTAATGCTAACTATTTAAAATATGTCAAATCTTTTTGGTATTCCTAATGACTTTAGTAGTAGGTGGAATGACAACGGTAATGACTTCAGTAAGGATAATGTAAAATGTTAAAATTAGTAAAAACCTACAAGATTGTACATATTGTAAGTATATATTTAGAGATATATATTTTTAGGATGTAATAAAATTAAAAACTAGTACCCTTAACATTTTTTATTAAAATTGATTAAACACAACATGTTTCAACTTTATGGTCATTTTCAAGTGTAAATAAATAAAAAGTGTATATATATATATATATATATACTTAAAATATATATATATATATATATATACTTAATGTAAACTGAAACATTGTTAAAACTGCCGTTGGTTTCAAAACACTCATGAAAAAAATAATGGTGGGAAATGTTTTTGGTTTTTAATACTAATATATCTGGTTTATATGTCCAACATTTAAGTGTTTTGAGAAATTTATAGCCAAGCATTAGTTACGAAAGTTATTAGCCAAGAAAGTTATTTACAAACTACCACAACCATATGGTTGGAAGAGGCGGACCAATTGTTAGAACGCGGCAACGTTGCATTCAGTTTCACCCGCCGGGCGGCCAGGTAAGGCCGCGATTTCACAGTCCGGTTTAAAAAAATTGTATATTAATACCTCAAAGATTAATAAAATGATATAAAATCAATCAGTGTCCATACAATAAAAATAAATATATATTCGAATTACTGATATCAGACATCGTTTGTCTCAAGTTCATATCCCTTTTCAGTGTCGAGAAAAGTTACTTTAGAAAAATTATAACAGAATTTTTTGATGTCTTTGAAAATTTCTGAAACTACATATATGTGGTCTCAATTAAAGTACCTACACACTAATAAAGTTTCAAAATGATCCGATCATTATTTTCAATATAGTGAATTTTCAAACATCACAAATTAACTGAAACTGTAAAATATGGTGTGTTTTCCAACTATAATTACGATTTTAAAAAAAATGTGAAATGGTAAAAATATAAAATTACCACTGATAATCGCATAAATAGAGAGAACAATTTTGACGGTAATTTCACTGCCTTATACTTTTCACACAGTTGATGTTCAAACACGAGTATCTATACTTCTTGATTCGACAGTAGGCTCTTAATAAGGAACAGTCAACCTTAGTTAGTAATTATGACTACACTCATAAATCTATACTCACCAGACTTATTTGCCCCTCATATTTGCCAATATCTTATGATTATCCCCCCCAATACCCCTATGATTATCTTAATAATAAATAATAACAATGTATATTAATATATTATATAGAGCCTTAATATGAAATTAATATGAATTTATCTTTATTTGTGTAATAGACTGCAGCACTAGGAGGAACAGGGACCATCAATGAGGAACACATCCGTATGTCTCTGTTGTCTGCAGTAGAGGACAAGCTTCGCAGGCGCCTAGAAGAACAGTATGCACAGAGTCGGGCAGAGTTGGATATTCTGCAGCAGAGTGGATCTGAGCTTGCCCAGGGCAAGCAACGGTTAGAGAAAATCATTGAGAGACTTGACAGCGAAAAAGTTAGTAACCATTTATTCTCAAGAAGCATGAATAAAAAGTGTTTAAAATAAAGTGTTAAAACTGTATTTATACATACAAAATTGATATCAAAATCATAAGCACTTTCGACTATGACTGGATCAGCCTGGCATAGTCATCTTTAACTTCTTCTTTCTCACTATCTCTGCTCTTCCAGCAATCTCTTTCACTGTTTCTCCTCTCTTCATCACCTCCTTAACTCGTGAACTGTGTATATAATATATAGAGATCCTTAACCCTTTGACAGGTATTGAATTGATGTTACATACACGTTCAGTAAAAACAAAAAGTTATAAGGACAAGTTCTTGAAAATCAAGCTAAAAATGATCAAAATTGTTGCGGTGACTGGTGCTGTTGACTACACAGTCAACATGAAATTAGAAGCATCCTGCAGCTAGTCTGTCCTGTCGCCACATTGTTCTCTAACTTACAAACCTGAGGACCATCGGGCCATGCAGGCCTGTACCTGCAGAACGATAGTTCTAATGCAAGCATAAGTCAGCTTTTTGTGCCCAACCGTCTTCCAGGCCATAGGAGACAGCGACCTTATCCATTAGACCAATGAAGCACGATGAGGCATGGGCTGAAACCGGTTCAAAACATTTAGAATACTTAAGCGGGAGAATTTTGTACAGCGATCTTTAGTTTATGGCTGCAGAATTCTTCTTTTGGCCACTAGTTCTGCTCATAACAGGTGTTGTCTTTAGTGGAAATTTCGTCTCTTAATGTTGTTCTCTGTTTTGGCACACAAGATAGTGGACGTGAATGAATCGTTGATACCTGGCGAAGTGTGCTTGGATTAGGAAACCCATTATTCAAAGGGTTAACATACCGATAATTAACTTTATTTAGACTGCAAATCTAGGTGGAACTCTAGCCCTGCAGAGTTCCAAGGCTACATTTTTTATAACATGAACACTCTGTTAGCAACTGGAACCTACTTACAGGCAGGCACCCGGCCATGTAGAATAACTTTCTATACATAATTATATTTGTATTTTTGTGATTATTGTTTTTAAAAAAATGGCTGTTTTGAAACTGATTGTTTATTTTTCTTGTATACATTGGGGAAATAAACTTTTTCATCCATTCATACAAACATATACAATGTTTTAAAACTAACATGAAGACATAAACCATTTATGTGTGTGTGACTTCACACAAACACCAAGACTTCATTTTTTGCCATAGTGGAACTTACATTCACCAATGTTTAATCTGGCTATTAATCAATTCATGTTTTTTTTTTTTTTTTTTTTTTTTTTTTATTCATATTGATAAGCATTTTATCTCAAAATTTGCTGTAATTTTTAGAGGAAATAAAATATAAACAAACTTTAAATCCTCATTTCAGAATGGTACTACAAACTCAATTGACCTGGGTAAAATTTGGTATTCTTAACAAATCATTGCAAATCAACCAATACGCGATTTGGACTTCCAGGATTATTCGATTAATATATTTATTGTATAATATTGATGTTATTATATATTCTACAATTCGACACTCGGATACCAGGCAAATAAAGGAAATAATGCTTGTTATGCCTAATTATTTATATTTTAGGTGAAGTTAATATTTTACAGTAATTTGTCTGTGCCATTACTGTCACTTTTTTATATGTTTTTAATTTTTTAGCAATTTCAGTACAACCTCGGTTATCCAGCGTAATGTGGCAGCAGATCAAGCCGGATATGTTTAAAGCCGAATAAAACATAGGTCACAAAAAAATTGGTTTTCTAAGAAAAAGCAGATTCAATAACTCAGATCAGATTGCAAAGGAGAGAGGACCTGCCTTGTTGATTGCATGCAACGCAAATCACAAAGGCATGGTGAAATTTGATGAGATGAATGCTGTCGACTACATAATTTTAAAATCTTGTCTCGTAAGACATATTTAAAAACAACTGTGTTTTAGTAATTTAAAATTCTAACATCATATGTCAAGTTACTGCATAGTATTTTGATAAAAACTTGTTATTCAGTATAATTTTAGTGGTTTTAAAATGACAAACAGTTACCACATACTTTAAATTAATGTGAAAATGTGTTCACTCCACCACAGCAAAAAAAAAAAAAAAAAAAAAAAAAAAGACTGACAATGCTAAGGGTGTCAACGTAATGAACTCTTCCATTCTCCATGAAACATTCCATTCTCCATTCCATGAGAAACAAACTCTTCAAGCCCCAGATTTTCAAACTGCCAGTTCAGATTTTTGGATGCATTACATAGTGGCAACTGGTAATGCACAGCTGAAAAAAAGTGATTGCAATATTCAAGATGCAAAACACCACACTCATATTTGACATTTTCGTTATGAGGCTGAAAAACGCTTCTGTGTAGTTGTGATTTTGTCGAATAAAACAAAATTATTTTCGTCTTATTGTCGAGCCGGTTGATACAGACAGTAGTGTAAAGCAAGGTTAGATTATCAAGATTGTACTGTACATGTTCAAGACAATATTTCTGTGTCATAAGTTGTGATTTATAATAATGTTTTATACTAATTAGAAATAGGTGAATCTTTAGTCCGAATATCACAGGTTTTCTTTTGTGAAATGTAATCCACTGTTCATTCCTCTACAGTTTTATGAGAGTTAATTATCCATCTATAGTTGAATAGGGCACACTTTTACAAAAATTAAAGTTTGCTATTAACAGAACAATCAGTATTTGACTGTGATGTGAATTTGAAATAATCATGGTTAGAAATATCTGTAGTCAGTCCTTTTCGTTATTGACACTGTTGGATAGACAAAGATAATAATATATCCTTTAGGTTTAATATTTATTTATTTGATTAGTGTTATTGTTGATTAGTAATTTTTATTTGTTTTAGTGAAGATTACTTCAGTAATTAATTAGTTATTAATATGTACTGTATTTTAATGTAAAGTTTGTCTTCACTTCTGTAACTGAAACTGAGGTTTTAAATATCGTTAAGAGTCTGGCATGCAAAAAAAGTAAAGACCACTTTGGTTTGACCAATGAACTGGTAAAACAAACAGTATCTTGCTACATTAAGGTATTGACTAGGTTAATTAATTTATCACTTAACCAGGGAATCTTTCCCAATATACTTAAAATAAGTAAGATACACCCAATTTATAAAAACGGACAGAGGGATCAGATTAGCAACTATAGACCTATAGCAATAGTCCCTGTATTTTCTGAGGTTATTGAACTTATTATTTCGAAACAGCTGATATTTTACTTGGAAAGTTATAATCTTATTTGTAAAGATCAGTTTGGTTTTAGGAGTGGCCTATCCACTGCTGATGCCATAATCAGTTTAGTTGATAAGATTCTTGATAGTTTTGAAAAGAAGGAGTTTGCTGCAGTCACTTATTGCGATTTAAGCAAGGCTTTCGATCGATTGTCGCATGAAATCCTACTAAGAAAGCTAGAATATTACAATATCAAAGATACTCACTCCATTGAATTTGTTTAAAACATATTTAGAGGAAAGAACCTAATATGTTGTAACTGGTAATAGTACCTCTAGTCATTTATCAGTAAATAGCTGTGTGCCTCAGGGCTCTGTCCTCGGGCCTCTCTGCTATTTCTAATAATTAATGACCTCAGTGTTAATGTGCCTGCAGGAGTAATACTCTATGCGGATGACACTACTGTCATCACTAGACATAAAAATTGCAGCCAGGCGATAGTGGACTCAAAATCAAATTTGGATATTGTTGCAAATTGGTTGGCTGCAAATAAATTGGCCCTAAATCCGGAAAAGACTAAAACTGTGGTGTTCAGCTTAAAAGAAATATCTATCACTGATAATATCAATATTAATCCTCCTTTTTTTGGTATAATATTTGACCAACTACTAAATTAGCAACACCACATAATTAGAATTTAAAAAATATTAAGCAAAAGTGTGTATGCCTTAAAACGACTTTGCGGGGAAATCATCGATAGTCTCCGGCAGGCATATTTTGGGCTTTTTCAACCTCACTTGTCATATGGCCTTATTGTATGGGGAGGCTCCTCTCATGCTGAGGGGGGGAGGGAGAGAGAGGGAGGAGAGGGGGAGGGGGGAGAGAGGGAGGGGGAGGAAGAGAGTGAGTGAGTGAGTGAGTGAGTGAGTGAGTGAGTGAGTGAGTGAGTGAGAGAGAGTGAGAGAGAGTGAGAGAGAGTGAGAGAGAGAGTGTGAGAGAGAGTGTGAGAGAGAGTGTGAGAGAGAGTGTGAGAGAGAGTGTGAGAGAGAGTGTGAGAGAGAGTGTGAGAGAGAGTGTGAGAGAGAGTGTGAGAGAGAGTGTGAGAGAGAGTGTGAGAGAGAGTGTGAGAGAGAGTGTGAGAGAGAGTGTGAGAGAGAGTGTGAGAGAGAGTGAGAGAGAGAGTGAGAGAGAGAGTGAGAGAGAGAGAGTGAGAGAGAGAGTGAGAGCGAGAGTGAGCGAGAGAGAGTGAGCGAGAGCGAGAGTGAGCGAGAGTGAGCGAGAGAGAGCGAGCGAGAGAGAGAGAGAGAGCGAGCGAGCGAGCGAGAGAGAGAGAGAGAGAGAGAGAGAGAGAGAGAGAGAGAGAGAGAGAGAGAGAGAGGGAGAGAGGGAGAGAGGGAGAGAGGGAGAGAGGGAGAGAGGGAGAGAGCGAGAGAGCGAGCGAGGGAGAGAGCGAGCGAGGGAGAGAGCGAGCGAGGGAGAGAGCGAGCGAGGGAGAGAGCGAGCGAGGGAGAGAGCGAGCGAGGGAGAGAGCGAGCGAGGGAGAGAGCGAGCGAGGGAGAGAGCGAGCGAGGGAGAGAGCGAGCGAGGGGAGAGAGCGAGCGAGGGAGGGAGGGAGGGAGGGAGGGAGGGAGGGAGGGAGGGAGGGAGGGAGGGAGGGAGGGAGGGAGGGAGGGAGGGAGGGAGGGAGGGAGGGAGGGAGGGAGGGAGGGAGGGAGGGAGGGAGGAGGGAGGGAGGGGAGGGAGGGAGGGAGGGAGGGGAGGGAGGGAGGGAGGGAGGGAGGGAGGGAGGGAGGGAGGGAGGGAGGGAGGGGAGGGAGGGAGGGAGGGAGGGAGGGAGGGAGGGAGGGAGGGAGGGAGGGGAGGGAGGGAGGGAGGGAGGGAGGGAGGGGAGGGAGGGGAGGGAGGGAGGGAGGGAGGGAGGGGGGAGGGAGGGAGGGAGGGAGGGGAGGGAGGGAGGGAGGGAGGGAGGGGAGGGAGGGAGGGAGGGAGGGAGGGAGGGAGGGAGGGAGGGAGGGAGGGAGGGAGGGAGGGAGGGAGGGAGGGAGGGAGGGAGGGAGGGAGGGAGGGGAGGGAGGGAGGGAGGGAGGGAGGGAGGGAGGAGAGGGAGGGAGGGAGGGAGGGAGGGAGGGAGGGAGGGAGGGAGGGAGGTGAGGGAGGGAGGGAGGGAGGGAGGGAGGGAGGGAGGGAGGGAGGGAGGAGGGAGGGAGGGGAGGGAGGGGAGGGAGGGAGGGGAGGGAGGGAGGGAGGGAGGGAGGGAGGGGAGGGAGGGAGGGAGGGAGGGAGGGAGGGAGGGGGGGGGGGGTTTTTTGGGAAAATTTTAGGGGAGGGAGGAGGAGAGGAGAAGTTTGAGGGGGAAGAAAGGGGGGAGAGAGAGAGAGAGAGGAGGACACAAAAGAGAGAGGGGGGGGCGAGAGAGGGAAGTAAAGGGAGAGGGAGAATGGGGAGAGAGATGAATGGGGAGAGAGGGGAGAGAGAGAGAGGAGAGAGGGGAAAGGGGAAGAGAGAAAAGGGGGGTGAGGGGGAGAGGAGACGATAAAATTAGAGGGGGGGGCAGGAGAGAGACAGAGAGAGGGGGAGACTGCGGGCCCCGTTTACCTGGGGATAACCCACAATATCAACAAATTTTCCCTGAAAAAAAAATTTCAGACTTCACAGGGACCTTTATAAGTGGGCAGTCAGTGTTTCTTTTATAAATGATTTTTTTTTTTCCTCAGTATGTCTAACCCCCCTGGGTCTTTGTTTTCTTTTTCTTTTATTAATATTTTCAATTCAGTTCATGAATAGAATTTAAATTTTTCATTTTCCAAAAAACCCTACTTCTTTTTTAAAATTTATATCTAATTTCCCTTTCTGGTCTACCCTGAAAATCAAAAATTTACACTATGTAATTTTGTAACACGCAATTTTTCCAAAGTTGGCCCAGGCCGTTTGGGGAAATGATTTAAGAAAACTTTGGGGCCCACAAACCAGGGAAGTTCGAACTTGGGTGGAATTGGACAGGGGAAAGTCGTTTTTTTATTCATGACCCAGTTTTTTTTGGGCCCCATGGATATTTTTCACCCCTCCCTGCACAAGATGGGGAAGGCAGACCCTTCCCCGGGGCGTTAGGACAAGTGAAGGGGCTTTTTTTCCTGGGGTGGGGGGTTTGGAAGATTTTTTCCCACTAAAAAAGGGTTCCATGTTTTGCCCAGGAACATGTTGTAGGTGGCATGCCCCGAGGGGAAGACCCGGGAAAAATAGGGTAGCAGGGAAATCCCGGGCAAAATTTGAGAAAAGAAGGGGATCTAGATTGATAATTTTGTGCTGAAAGAATGTGGAATCCCTTGAATAAAACAACAAAGCCTGGCCCGAAGTAAGTGTTAAAGGGTTTAATGTTTTTACTCTAAGTAGAAGAGATTTTTTTTTGTGGGTGGGTTGGGGGGAAAACCCAAAAAAAAGTACCAAAACTTGTTTGAAAAAGTAATTTTTTCTTTACAAAAAAAAATTGCCCAAAAAAAAATTATATATATATATAAAATGATTTAAATCATTACTTCTCAGCTTTGGGTTTTTTGAAAGACAGGTAATACAAAAAAAACCGGAAAAATTCTTTAACAGAAATTTTAAAAGTGAATTTGATAGATTCTACTTTATTTTTTCCCGGGTCTCAGAAAGTAAAAAATTGTTTGAATAGTATCACAAATACTGCTTTTGGGGTTTGGTTTGGAAATTACCCATAAAAATTTGGTGACAGAATTGGGCCCTTTTTTGTATTAGATAAGTACTACCTGGTCAATGTTTTATTAAAAAAGGGAAAATTCCCCTGTATTTTGGGAAAAGCAGAGTGTGGTGATCTCTCTGTAAAAGACCCCCCTTTCCCTTTTAGTTTTGAAGCCCTATTTAAATCCTTCTGTCTCCCCCAAAATACGGGAAAAAAGGCTGTGACAGAGAAAACTTTTCTTTTTTTTAGAATTTAAAGGGTTATTTCCTGAAAAACTGTCAAGATTTAGGCGGGTTTTTGTTTTTTGGGTAATGTTACTGATGAAATTGTCTCACCCTAAAGTTAGGGGCCCCTAGAGTGTGTTAATTTTCCCCTCAAACTTTCCACCCCCCTTTTGATCAGGGGTTTTTGATTTTTTTTGCTGGCAAAGCTGAGTTTTGGTCATTTTGGGATGATTTTGAAATTTTTGGTGGTTTTTCCCATCTTATTTTTTGGGCAAAAAGAAAGCACAAAATTTAAAATTGTCGTTTTTGGGACAGCATTTTTCTAGGTTTTTTGTTTTTCCTCAAGGCGGGTTGTTTGGGGAAACCAAAATTTTTCTTTCTTAATAACATGGTTTTTGAAAGATTCATTTGATTACTTTTTCTTTGATTCTTTTGTGGGATTCGCATTTTTCTGATTTTTTTTAAAACCCCAAAAACCCGGTGAAACCCTGCCCAAATCTTGTCAACACGGGTTTTTGGGAAGAGTGTACGGAAAGGGTTCGATGATCTTTTGGTTTTAATATTGTTTTTCAAAAAAAGGCCTTATTGCTTGTAAAAGGGTTAATTTCGGTGGTAAATTTCAATGTTGACCCCTGGTGGCGAAATTGCTGTAATCGCAAAATTGGGGGAAAAAAGTTTTTGGGAGATTGTAGGTGATGGGTTTCCCCAAGTTCCCACCATATGAAATGGGTCTGCTCAATGGTTTCCATGCCCTTTTGGCACTAAAAAGGAAGTATGGGGTTTTCCTTGTTGGATGGAAAGTAAAGGTTTTTAGTTGCTGTTTTGGGGAAAAGAGAATCTAAAGTTCAGACTTGCCCAGTTAGTAAAAAATCGCCCAAACCCTTCGTGGTTCGGTTTCCCACATAAATTTTTTTAGGTCCCAAGTTGCCCTTTGGCCTTTTGGGCAAATTAAAAAATTTACCCCTTTTCTAAAGCAAGTCAAACTAAGATAATAACAGTGACTCCCACCGCCATCTCACCCCATTCATCTCTAATATTTACCCCCCTCCCTCTTCGGTGGATCTTGGGAAATGAATAATGAATAAAATAATCAAAAATTTTCCCCTTATTTACATTTAACATTAAGAAATGTGTTTTTTTAAAAAATATACAATGGGTATAAATAACTAAGAATGAGTGAATACAAATTAAATATTGAAGTGATTTTTTTTAAACTGATTTTCCCGCCCCCAAAGAATTTTTTAGGGAAATTTGAAGGGTTTTGTCTTGACCCAGTTCCCAAAAATTTTGGGGGGGTCGTTTTTTCCCCTCAGAGTGTTTTTTAAAGATTTTGGGGGCAGAGTTTTGAATAACTTGAAACCCGTTTATAACTTGGTTTTCTTTGGAACTGGGCTGTGGGGACGAGAGGGAAAAGGGAAAAGCCCGGTGGCTTTAATGGGGTGTTTTTGTTGTGGATGTTTTCCCCTTTTTTCTAAGCCCTGTTCTTTGGGGTTAGGATTTTGTGGCTTTTAATGAACTTAAAGAGCTACAACGGGTTAGTATTTCCCAGAGTTTTAAAACTTTCCCTTTGCCAGTGCCCAAAAGGGGTTTGGAAGTTCGACAAGACTTAAATGGCTTTTTTCTGCAGTACTAAAATACGATAAGATTGCTATCAGAAGACCCTCCCCAAAACAGCTTAGACCATTAGCGGATATGTGATTCTAACATGGCATAGTAAGCTATTTTTGCTGCGTCTAGTCCTGCTAACCCATAATATACTTCTGACCATGTATACTCCAGTGCTGTACAAAGGCTATAAATGTGGCTAGTCTATCTAAGGCAGTATCATGGGACATACCTAATAATTTTGTTTCTTCTTCAGAGGTGATGTTTGGTAAATCTAAAACAGGTCCTGCTTGTTCTGCTGAAGTTTAAATGCACTGTCTTAGAGACATTTAATGCCAAGTTATTATGGCTGCAGTAATTAATAACTTTGTCAATCACTGAATAGCTGTGCTGAACGGTGTATCATTTTGGACAGGAAGCCTTTGAAGTTAAGTAATATTCTAAAGCTTCTCAGTATTACTATTGACTCTCAACTTGATTTTTCAAGTCATGTAAAAGCTGCATGTAAAAAGTTACCAACCAGATTAAAGGCCTTTACAGATTAAGCACGATTTTACTGGAACCTTCCAAGCTGGAAATTGTTCTCGTTCAACAATATTTCCATGTAATACAGTATGCCCTTCCAGATTTTGCTTGTTTCTTTGAGTCAGGAAAATTTGTTGATCCTTACCCCCGGCTGCAGAACAGAGTACTGAGATAATGTATAAATCTGAAGAAATTCGACCACATCAGCGAGTACAGATTACACGCTAAAGTGTTGTCGATTAAGGTTTATCTGATTTACAAACCGTAAATCTAGCACATAAAATTCTCCAAACAGGAAAACCTGCATACCTCAGATAAAAGCTGATGTTTAGGCATAAAATTAATTTGCGTAGTACCCGACAGGACAGCCTATTGCACTTGCCAAAGACAACGCTGAAAGCGGGGAAAAAGGATTTTAGTTAATAGTTATTTTGGTCCAAAAAGTGCAATGCTTTACCAACCACTTTAACCCTTTTAGTGTCAGACAGTTTTTTGGGGTACTTACGAAAAATGCCAACCCATTTTCATAAAGGGTGTGCGAAGAATGTCAGGCCACTTTAGGCCATTTTGACATCTTTTGTTAAAACAATCATAGCTCCTTATTTGTTTATTATAAATTAACAACATGGGGTCTTGTTTTGCTCATAATAATATGTTTGTAGTAAAAGAAAATATAATTTTGGGTTATTTACAAGATTAAAAAATAAATTATATTACAAAATAGTTTCAAAAAAGGTTTTTCTTCTTTTTTATTTTTTCAAGTTTGAACATACATTACTACTTTTTGTATAAACTAAACCACAGTATTAAAATATAGACTAATCTACATATAATTGTAAGTACACATACAAAAATTAAAACACTTACATTCAAAAACATAGTAGATATAAAATCCTTTGAAAAAACATGTATTATCCAAAATTGGTAAAAACTGCAGATAAACAGCTGTTATTACGTCATGACAACGACCAGTAGAGTAATAATTTTTTGTTGCCATATGGCATATTGTCTTCAATCCCTATTTCAAGTTTGAAAGCATGTCGGTCGCGACAAATAAAAATTATAATATAATAAAAACGTGACGTGCGCCCATAGCGCACGTCGGCAGTTTTAGCGGGACCAAGAGGCGTGCGCTCACAGCGCACGTCGGCATTTTTCGAACAAACTCTGACGTGCGCTCGCGGCGCACGTCGGCATTAAAGGGGTTAAAAAATTGTAGCTTTAGGAAATTTAAAGAAAGTGTGAAGGAAGTGTTTAATTGACCTATATATATATATATCTCGTATGGTTTTTTGTCAGCTACCATTTGTTAAGTATAAAGCTGCGATGTATATTTGGATGAATATCTAAAAGTCATGGTTATATATTCATTTATTATAAAATGTAAAGTGATCTCCTGTCACAAAGCTAAGTCCAATCCATCGAACCATTTAACACCTGCCTCGCTGATTCTGTGTATGCTGACCAATCCCTACGTAAAAGAGTGCAGGGGGACACTCTGTAGACTATGTGATCCATTGTTTGGATAGATTTTACCCGCAATCAACATGACTGATCTACTGTCAATCCCCATTTATACTTCAGTAATTGCATCAGCCAACCGCCAGTTCGGAACTGTTTCAAGAGGTGTCCAATCCTACGAGGGAAGGTTCATCCCACTACAGGTAATGACGGAGGTCGTGAATAAGGAACCTTATTATGTTCATCAATACTGTTCCATGCTATGGCCCACCTGGTATTGGGCGAAAAGTTCTTCTGCTCAAAATGGAAAGCAATTCATAGAGGTGGGTTTCGAGATCTTAAGCAAACCGTTCTGACGTGAAGATCCTGTATAATGGGAAGGTGCGGGGCATTCCAGACCTTATTGAATTCTTTGAGTAGTGCCCTCCTGACTGTTTTTATCTCACTGGAGATAGCAGCTATAATGCATAGCACTGGGAGCCAAGGAAGTGGAGTTGACATGAGAGTGCCAATAATAGCTCTCATGACCATATTAAGTTGAACATCAACCGCTTTAGTATGAACACTAATTTAGCCAAATGGGAGGGAACTATATTCAGCAGAAGAATAGACCAGTGACAAAAGCGGTAGTACGCAAGACGTGTGCGTTGGCTCCCCAAATTGTCCTGGCAATATGATGTAATACATGTGCTCTGGTTTTAATTTTAGCTGCTGTTTTTTGAAGATGGCTTTTAAAGGTCGATCTAACATTAATCCCAGGTACTGTGGATGCTCATTATGATGGATTTTTACACCATTTAGGAAGATGTTCAGTTTTCAATTAGCCAGTCTGTTACTTAAGTGGAAGCAGGCTACTTCGGTTTTTGATGGGTTAGGATTCAGCTTCCAGTTTCTAAAATATTCTTCGAGGGCTGCAAGGTCACTTGTAAGTGTTTCTTCAGTAGTTGTGAAGTTCTTATGTTGATAAGCTAAAGATATATCATCCGCATATATAAATTGTCTAGACTTTGTGATTGGGATTTTAGCAGTATATACATGTTGAATGAAATTGGAGCAAGTACAGACCTCTGTGGCAGCCATCCTTCAGCAGTCAAAAAAGAGCTTTCTTCACGACCGAGATAAACTTTTATTAGACTGGCACTAAGAATTGACTGCAAAAGTCGCAATAGAATGGGACAAGGAAGGAGGCTGTAGAACTTAAACAACAAGCCTTTGCTCCATACTGTGTCATAAGCTCCTGTAAGATCAATAAAAGCTGCAGATGTTTTCAACTTCTTTTCAAACCCATTTTCGATAAATGATGTCAGAGCTAGGATCTGGTCACTACAACTTCGGCCAGGGCGAAAACCAGCTTGCTCAACTGGAACATTAGAATCAAGAATGGGTGATATTCTATTTTAACAGCCTTTCTAGCAAGAAATAACAAACACTAAGAAGATATATTGGGCGATAACTTTCCACTCGTTCAGGATCTTTTCCAGGTTACTACTATTGATCGCTTGAATGCTTTTGGCAAATTGCCTGTAGCTAATATCTTATTGTAGACTGTTTGAAGCCATTGTTTCACTCTTGCTTACCAGCATGCAGCAGAAATTCTGGGAAAGAATATATCAAGAAATTGACCTGTGTGTATATATTTGTTAAGTTTATGTAGATTATTGTTTTTATGTTCTTTTTGTAATTTAATGCTTTATTTGAATTGTTGTATGACAAGAGTTGTCATAAAAAACAGACATTGTACTGATGAACACTCTGCCTTAGTAAAGACCTTATTTATTTATAATTATATACGTTTTTATTGTTTAAAGATTTTTACAATATTTGATCTAAGAATGGTAAAACATGGTTACCATAGTCTAATCTCATAATATAAATTATAGTTTGTAAATATTCTCTTTGGATAGACCTAGAATTAAGGTAATTCCAATAGATGTGTTTTTATGTGCATCCATTATGGATGCACATCACAATTGACAATATTTGGTAGGATGTGTCAGAAAGTAATATCTATAACTGTTACAGGAGGAGCTGGAACGTAATAATTTTATTATTGAAGGAGAAACAGACTGAACTGGATAAGGCCTTGTCCAGACTGAGTGACCAGGAACCAATTGATGTGGATTGAAGCGCGTTACTACCACAGCACCTCTGTATAAACAGTTAGTATCCCTCGCCTAAGTAGAGAACAGACTAATTAAAAAGCATTTCTTGCAACCACATGATTATATAGTTTATGACTTTGATTAAAACAGGCCTAAATTACTAAAAACATTCATGTATTTAAATGTAACTCTTCTGCGAGAATCTGTCAGTGAAAAAGTATTCATGATTTAAGATTGTTAGTTTTTTTTAGTAAATGTGACAGCTTAAAACATTTTTAATTACATTTTTTTTTGGCATAGTTTCAATTATTTTAAAATCTCCTGTATGTAAAAAAATTTTGTTAAGGTGTGGCTGTATCTCTCCAAATTAACCCAATTTTTACCTGTAATAACATAAACTTAGGGGAGTGTTCTATAAATTTAGTGCAAATCACAGTACTGTCAATTTGTTCTGCCAAGTATATTTTCACAGTAGGAATAAAATGTATCTTCTTTGTCATATTTGATAGTTTGCATCTTTTTTTTTTTTATTCTGGGAAATGACAATAAAATTAAAAAAAATATTTGACCATCCAGAGTCGAACTTCCCTGTGAGCCTGGCGGTTTCTCTTAGATCAGTTTCCCCAGCCAGTCTGCCAGCTTCGGAAACAAACAGTACAAGGCATAGCCAGAAAAAAAAATTCGGAGGTTGTTTAATCGAAATTATTATATACCTGTAGAGGAAAAATTTGCTGAAGTACAAATAGTAAATGAATATAGTGTAATATTGATATATATATATACATATACTATATAATGTGACTTTTATTGTTTAGTATTTACTTCATACATTATTATTATATGTTGTATCAAATTATAATACCCCCCAGACCCCCTCCCCCCTGTTGGTTACGGCCTTGGAACAGCATTTTGCATATTACATGAGAGTACAGTAAATTGTGATTGGCAGGACTAGACCAGAAGGAAATTAGATTTATATGAAAATTGAAGTAGGTTTTAGGAGATTAAAACTATGCTAATATTCCTATTAACTGAACTGAACTATTAATAAAAGAAAGAAGACAACAAAGACACAAAGACTGACATAATGATAGGACTAGTAATGGATAATGAGAAGAAAGAAGACTCATTGAATATAGAAAACACGTGACTTCCCCACTCTTATAGGTTCATGAGAAGTGGGGTTTTTCTGTCAGTGAAATTAGTTGATGTTGGGTAGCACAACGGTCTCCTTCTGTTTTTATCTCTTTTCATCGCCTCCCCCCTCTCTTTCTCTGCAGAACACACTGAATGTGACTAGTAGGTAAGCTAAATGGTCGTTAGTGCTTATTTGAAACAATTGAAGATAGCAGTGTCATTCTTTCAACATTCACAATTGTTACTTAACACGTTCGCTGCTGATGGTGCTGCTGCCTGTTCTGAGCATGCGCTTGGTGCGGATCCGCACCATATTACATGACTCATGTTATTTGTTAAGTGTGCGCCAAGCACTGTCCACAGACAGAGGATTCATTGTGACCTTGCTTAAAACATTCAGTTGAACAAATTTTTACCCGTTCGTTCGTAGCTAGCGATTTAATTTTTTCGTACAGTTATGATACGAAGTTGGTGCGGACTCCGCACCAAGCGCATCCTCACGAACAGCAGCAGCACCGATCAGCAGCGAACGTGATTAATATTTATCACAAACTGCATAAAACAGAATTTTTAGATATGTAAAACGGTGTTTACCATTCATTTTGGCTCCAAACTTTTATTTATGTTGGTTGCCCATGTCGGTTATATGTATATAATAAATTCAACTAATCTTAATGTGGGATGATTGGTAAGAATAAATTAAAAACTGAATCACCAAGCATATGTATATTAAATTTTGATAGGTTAGTTTAGGGCATCAGATAAATAATTAAATAATAGGTGAGAGACGAGGGACATTAGCAAACTTATAATTAGATTAATTTCTTTGTGTAGTGGTCAGTTACAGATACATTTGACAGTAGTTGCTGATGGTATTAAGCATGAAATTTACAAAATATTTTCAGTTACTTTAGTAGTTGATGTAGGTATGAGCTTATGTACAGAAAATTACAGGAATTAAAAATTTTTTATTTTTTTTATTCTTAGTTTTTTTTTTCCCTTTTTCAAAAAGTGAACAAAAAAACTATTTATTTGTATAATCCTTTTGTAGTAAATTACTGAAAAATATACAAAATTTGGGTTTACCTTGATTGGCACTTTTTTTTGTCATTACGTTCCCAATTAATTATCCAAAAATTTTTTATATTAAAAATTAAAAAAATTTAAAATTCTGGAAAAAACCCATTAATTTTGTTTTTGGTTTAAAATTTAATCTGTACTTAATTTTTTTGCCCTTAGATTTTGTTTCCCTGGTGGGTTAGGGGGGAAAAAGGGGAAATTTTAGTGATATTTTAAAATAAGTTTTTGTCTCACTTCCCCCGGGTTACTTTGTCCCCTGAAAATCTTTTTCACATTGACATGTTGTTAATCCCTTTGCAATCCTCTAAAAAAAAAATTGTTGGGGAAAACATCAATAGTTATTATTTTATGGGGGTGCCATTTTTGCTTTACTATATTATTTTCTAAGCTCAGTAAAATAGATAATGCAGATTTAGTCTTGTTTGTATTTACAGATTCCTATAAAACAAATCAGTAAAAAGGATAGAAAGGGCCTCAGCAAACTTACCCTTGAACATAAGTCCCATTAGCACAATTTGTCCAAAAAAATTTTTCAAAAAAAACAAAGAATTGATAAATTTGATGTGGGGATTTGTTAATATTATTTAGGTGGATGACTCATTTTTAAAAATTTTCCCCAAAACAAAATTTAAATTTAAAATTTTTTTTAAAAATTTTAAAAAATTTTTAAATTTTAAAAATTTTTTAAAACCCTTTTTTAACTTATTTAAAAAAGGCAGTTTTGGTTCAAAAACTCCAAAGCCAATCAGTTTTGTTCAATTACTAGTGGGGAAACCTTTCGTAAATGAATTTTTGTGAATTTAAAACCCCCCAGAAAAACCTTTTAAACTCATACCCTTCTACAAAAATAAAAATTTGAGGGCCCGGGCCAAAATTTAGCCCCCCCTTTGTCAATTTTATTATAAAATGCCAACCCCAGCATCAAAAAGATTTTTTATTTTTTACCTCCTCCCTTTTATAAACTTATGCCCATGTTATTTTTGGTATTTGTTTTCTTGTGTATTGTTTTAAATTTGAACTTCCCTTTAAGGTAAGGCAGAAACTGAACAATTTTTTCAGCTTTTTTAAACATACACACAGTTCCCAAAACTTACCTTTTAGAAATAGGGGAAACAAATTTTGAGTGAAAAAAATATGGGGACCCCTATACAGATTCTGGGGAAAGTTTTAGTTTTAGGGGGGAAAATAAAACAAAACCCTACAAAAACGACAAAAACAACCTGACTTATATTTGGGGGGGTTTGCGAGTGGGGGGATTTTTGATTTAAAAATCAAAGTATTTGGGCATGTTTTTGAGTATTGGGTTTTTCTTCAAGCGAGTTTTTCCCCAGAAGGATTTCTGTTAAACCCAAGACAACTGTAAAAGGCAGACCCCAACCCTTTAACCCAAATGTTTTTTTTTCCCCAGTTTTGTAAAATTATACATCTAAATAAAACACAATAATTTTTTGATTTGTTTTTTTGTAATTTGAAACATTTGAAAAATACAATTTTTTATTTCCCCTACCTTCCTATTTTTTTTTGTTGGCTTTATTTTTTTTAACCCTTTTTTTCATAACTAATGTTATGTAAAAAACAAAGAAAGTATATTTTTAATTTGGGAAAAAGTGGATTACCAAAAAATTTAATTTTGTTCACTCATTTTTACAGTCAGATTTTCTATGCAAACAGATTTCTGTTTCAAGCCCCCCCCCCCCTGGGCCCATAAAATTTTTTTGGGGGTTCAGTTCAAAGTTTTACCGTGAAAAAAATAGCGAAGCCCTTTTTGGCCCAAAAACTGCAAACCAACCAAAACTGATTTCTAAAATTCAGGGTCTTTTCCAAATGGCAGTCATTTGGGTTTCAGAATTTCCCTCTCAAAAAAAAAAATTTATTGTGTACATACCAAGAAGAGTGGATTGTATTCTTGGGTATTTAATTCAGTAATTTTTAAGGTTTACAAATAAAAAGGGGGAAAAAAGGGTCTGAATTATATAGTCAAAAATTTTAAAAATTGGATGACAAAGGGCTGTTTTTTTCCCAAACGATAGTAATTTAAAAACTAAGCGGTTTTTTTAAAATTAAATTTTAAAGTGCTTAGGATGAATTTGTTTTTAAATTATGATTTGGTTATGAAATAGCGCAAAATTGAAAAATAATTCGATACCCTGAGGGCTTTCAATGGCAATAAGATAAATAATATTTCATAAATTTTAAATTCATGAAAAAAATGGGTGTAATTTGAAAAGAAAAATATTGGGCGTTTTGTGGTAATTAAAATTGGGGGCTAAACCCTTTTTGGCGCGGGGATGCAGTCTGGGAAAAATTAGCTAAGTGCCAATTGTGATTTAAAAAAATATTTCCCAATCTCTAAATTTGTCGTAATTTTTTTTTAGAAAAAAATCTTCCAACATGTTTCTCCCCCACTTTGGGGTTTATTCGTGTTGTTTTAAAATTTACATCGGGCGTCAAATGTGAAATGGGGAAACCCTTCGGGGAGTTTACGGGAAACAAAATTTTTTGTCCCTTTTTACCTTTTTTCACTCCCAAACTGTGTTATTGTTTTAACCCAGTCATAAAACCGGGGCAATAATTGACAGGAAAAAAAAAATTTTTTAAAGTGGGAAATATTTACACACCCGTTTTGGCGATTAAGGTGTTTTTGGAAAAAATAAATTTTTAGGGCTTTCGGCCCCCGGGAAATTTTATATGTATTATTTGGGCGGAAAATAAATAAATAAAGTTGTGTCACCGCTTTCTTTGAATGCCATTTCCCTATTTTATATGAAAATGATACCGTATTTTCCTTGTCAAATTTACTGGACGTTTTCCCCGTCAGATTAAAAAAACAAAATAGAACTCAATCGGGTTGCGAGGAAATATACGGGTTTATAATCCCCAGTTCCGAAAAAAGGGGGCCCGAAGGGTTCCTTTTAAAGGGACGTAATTTTTCTACAACCGAGATGAACTTTCGCTAGAAAAAGATGGGGGAAATTCGTTTCTTGGGGTGTTAAAGCGACCCCTTCTGGGGGCCCTTTTGATGGAAAAGTTTTTATTGATATGGGCAAAGTATGCCCCCAAATTTTTAAAAGCGTTTCAGACCATTAGATTTGTGTCCGGTTTAACGGTTTTTTTGGCATCTTGAAAATGGATTTCTCGTCCCCTTTCCTTTGGGTCATTAAGACCCCCTAAAACCCCCAAAATTTTGTTTTATTCAGCTATTTTTTGGTTTAAAGGGTTTTAGGGATAGTAATCGACAAAAACCAAAATTGTTGATGCTATATTTGGGAAAATTTTTCACCCGTGATCACTAGCTTCCCCGCTTTTGTTATTCACTTTGAATTGAAAATAGTGCAAATCATAAATGACAAACTCCCTTCACTACGGGCGACTAGTTTTATTTGGTGTTTCATTTTTACTTTCCTATTCTTAAGCGTATTGTTTAGTTTATAAATTTTGTTACCAAAAAAAATTTTATGATTAAGTGTAAAATAAAAAACAAGGAAAAACTAAAATTTTTTTTTCAAAAACTTATAAAACTGTTTACTCTTAAAACAAAATTTAAAAAGTTTAAAACTGTTTTTTCGGTTTAAATACAACTACTTGATCGGGAACTCGAGTTGTTTTTGGAAGCTTCGAAGGGCCCAAATTCGGTAAAATTTTCGAAATTTCGAGGTACTCGTTTAAAAGTAAAGCAATCAATTTTTATTTTTATTTTATCACTTTTTCATTTTTTACTTTTTAAAATAATCAAACACATTTATCTAAAAAAATTTCAGGGAAACTGGAATGACAAAAAATGCTAAAAGCTGCAATGTGAGGTCAAAAGCCACCCCAAAAAGAATTTTAAATTCCAAACAGTTTTTCAAGTGATTTTAATCTTAACTAAAGTTCAGAGTGGTAACTGGAAGTGTGTCAGCCGACAGGAGTGTTTTTTCCTGATACATGCTGAGAAAAGGGGGGTTTGGCTCTTTTACATTCCTTCCCAAAAACTAAAATAAATTACAAAAACAGGGGGCTAAAGGATATATTATGAGTGCAGGAAAAAAAATGCACCAGTTTCAACAAATCAACGTAAAAGTCGTTGAGGGTATCGGTTTCCCCTTGGCACGGAAGTGAAAGGGCCCCGTCTTTGATCCGTAATGGGCTAATACTCATAAATTGTTTGGGGTTTCCCGAAAAAAATTTTCCCAGCTTCATTTCAATATTTATATCCCCAAAGTTAAAAATTTGATATTTGGCAAAATTTAAAAAAACTAAATAAAATTACTTTATAGTAAAAAATCCTAATCTTTTATTAATTAAAAAATTTTTAAAATTTATTTATGAAATTAAAAATTATTGTTCAAGGATTTTAAAAAAGCGTTTTTCTGAGGATTGGGGCAAAAAAGGGGGGATGCTAATTAAATACATGGGGGGAAGCAAAATTCGCGTGGATTTTATTGGGCCTTTATGTGTTTTTGAAGCAAGTGCGATCTTTGTTCGAAAAACAGTTTCATGCTGCGTTTCATTATGCATAAATTGTCGTCGAAGGGAGGATTGTTTGGCTAAGGGTCACCCTTTAAACTTCCATTATAAGGGAAAATTATAAAGCCCGTATGCTCAAATTTCCCTTTTTTTAAAATTAAAATATAGATATCATATAGCTATTCATGAATAAAGAACATAATGTACGAGTATTTTAAAGAAAAATTATTTTTTTTGATTTTATTAGAGAATTTGCTTTTTATTTATTTTTATTAAACCCCGTCTATTTTCCCCGTTGAATTAACATGCTCGAATGTTTCTTTGCATTTTAAAATATGAGGTAGGGGTTCTTCTTGGTTTTGCTAATTCCAACTTGCCCTTTAAATTTTCCCCTTTTAAATTTAACGAAATTTGTCAAAGCCAGAAATTTCAACCAATTTTGGTTTGGGAAAGGGGAAAGGGGCACAGTCGGTTTTAAAATTTTCGCCGAATGAAATTGCCCCCCAATGAAATGTTTTTTTCGGGTTTTTTTTTTTTCTGGGCCTATTTTTTCCCGGGGCAATGTCGTCGTCCACCTTTTCCCCCAAAATAGGCGTTTTTTCGTCGTTGTCAACCAACCCCGTTTTTTAACCTTGTTTTGGGTTTTGTTGCTCAAAATTTAAAAAGGGGGTCACTTGGGGAAAATTTAAATTAAATTTTTAATTGAGGGGGATTTTAAAAAAATACCCCTGTTCTTTTACAAAACGAAATGTCAGACTACAAAAATCGTTTTTATGAAGACTGAAAACCCGGAAAAATAAATATGTGAATATGTTGTTGGGGGTGGGAAAAGGGGGAAATCAAATAGAGCTAGCTGACCAAAAATTTCAAAAAGGTAAGATTATATTTACATTGTAATTTCTTATGAAAATTAGCCCTAAGTGATTGGCCTTTTTATAAACTTTAAAAAAATTGGCCTTTTTTCCCAAAAAAGATCAGTTTTAAACATAAAAGTAAAATTCACTAATTAATTTGGGAAAAATTTAAATTTTCCTTTTTATAAAATTTAAAAATTTTTTTCTTTAAAATTTCCCAAATTTAAAAAAATTTTTATTACCTCAAGAAAAAATATATTATTTAATTGGAATTTTTATTTAACTATTTAATAGGCCTTACATATTAAATTTTATTTACTGAAATAACTCAAATAACAATATGAATATTAATATGCTTTTAACAAGAACAAAATAAAGAATACAATTTTAAAATTGCTAATTGACTGGGTATGTTTGCTTATAGTTAAAAACAGTAGATGACTACTTTGATAATATTATGTTTTAAAATGGGATTATAAATAATTACACCTTTTAAAATCAGTAATTCTTACAAAATTTATTATATAATATATATGTAGTTTTAATTAACACTTAAAATACAAATACTGTAATTTATTTTAAGTACTGTATTTTTATTTCTTTTAAAGTACAGATAGTCATTTTGTTGTATTGCTCAATGAATCGTTGTTAAATTGTAAATATTTCTACTTATTGTACCTTATTTTTTAACTTTATTGTTTAACAAACTAAGCAATTTTCTATTTTCAATTGTTTAATTTGATAATTAATTTCATAGTTAATTTATTACTATTAATCACCGGATCATTTTTATTCCAAATTAAATACAATTATAATTTTTTTACTAAATAGTTGGTAAATTTTTATTTGAATACATTTAATTTAACTTATAATAACATAATATTAAAATTTTTTTTAAGTTATTTTTTATTTATACTATTTTATACTCCCATCTCACGGAATTGAAGGGTTAATCTAGTTAAGCTTTGTGGGTGAAGATTTAATAAAATCAAATTCTATTTTACGGTGTACGCTAAACATTAGTCCTAATTGATCAAATCATATTCTAGGCTACTTAAAATCAAATTCCAGCGTCCTTAATTAAATTATCTATTTTTTTAAATTAAATATATAATAATTTATGTACTGTTGAGATAATAATCAGGATGTGTTACTTCATCTCAGTTCGATGTTGTACTATCTACAGTGAAGTATCTCCATGTAAGCGTGTTTGTCATCTCCAATTAATTCTTGTAACTGTCTGTTAATGATTATTATTCATCTCTAAGTTGCCGATCGTAGAGATATGGGCGAATATGAGGCATGAATGAGTGTAGATGAACGAGTGTAGTCATTGTTACTATCTGAGTTCGACTTAGCTCAGAAAGGACTATTTATTAATAGCCCAATAACCAGGGCTACTATGGGAGCTACAGCTTTATGTGGAATCCGAACCACGTAGTGTTGGTCTGATTTTCAGCTAACTGACAAGTTTGACACTTGTTTCTCTTCTCCACACAACACACGAACGTTGACCACCATTCATCACGGACATTCCAGACTTCTCTAGTAGTATCTATATTGATGACAACCATTGAGCGGACGCCGTGTCGGTATTAAGAGAACCGAGCATATGGAACCTATCGCCTACAATCTCCCAAACACTTTGTCCCCAAAGTAGCTGAGTTACAGCACTGCGCCACCAGTGATGAATGTTATTTAATATTTTTGGAGTAGAAACATTAAATTACAGCACCCCGGCCTTCCCGGGCATATTGGGCACTCGGGTTTTCACAAAGGGAAATGTTGGGAGAAAAAGGGAAATTTTTAAAAATATGAATTTTTTTTCAATTTGGGCTACTCAAAAATGTGTTTTACCCGCGAACAATTTTTTAAAACATTTAGTGTAAAAATGCCAATATGTTAATTAGAACTTGAAACAAGCAGGGGGGGATCAGTCTTCATACAAAACTCCCCACTCGATGAAAGGAGTTGGGGTTTCGGGTTGGTGATCCCTGAAGACTGACCCCTAAAATCCGTTCCCCAACAAAAATTTAACCCCTTGTTTTAGACTGGGTTAAAGTAGTTTAAAAAATAGTGATTAGTTTTTAATGTAATAGGGTAGTTTGCCCCGGGTAATTTAAATTTTAAAATTTTAAAAAAGCATGGGGGGTTTGTCTCCCCGGCACATTTCCGAAGTAGGGTTGTTTTTCGGTCGGGCCCGTACTAAACAGACTTTCCTGAACGTACAAGTCCCCCCAAAATGGACCCCCTTGCGGGGGAAATGTTTCATCGGACATTTGGCCTTCTTTTGACTTAATTTTGTTCTGTTTTTATAATTTATATTTTTTAAATTTTTTAATTTGATATTTATTTTTATAGTTAATTTTTCTATCAGTTAAATTTCCTGATAATTTTTTTTTCAGGGAATTTTAAAAAAAATTATAAATTTTTTTTGATTTCTAAATTTAAAAATGAACATTTTAAAAGTTTTGTGTTAAGGTTTATGTATACAAACAATACTTTTTTTTTGTGTTTCAGTATTTGGGGACACGTTTTGTATTATTTCAGGGGAAAGCCAAGTACAAAAAAGATGAGAAAAACGTTTTTTTTGTGATGCATTTTTGCCCCTTGCCCGAGGGGTTTAAAAAAAAAAAAAAAAGTGTGGAAGCGATCGTTGAATTTAAAAAAAAAAAAATCATGGGTTACCATTTGCCAAAAAAATTTTTCCCACAAGGGGGCTATAGAAAATTTAAAACCGAAAATTTAAAATAATATTTTGTTTGCCCCTTTTGGGAAAAACGTCCCCAAGTAGAAGGAAAACCCACGATGTTTGTAAGATTAAAAAGGTGATTAAAAAATTTTTGGTGAACCCAAGTATTCCATCCATAGACCAGAGGGGAAATTTAAAAAAAACTCCCCGTAAATTTATGTGATTCCTTCGTCAATCCCTTGGTTGATAATAGTATGTGGTTTACGAAAAATTTTTCAAATTTTTTTACTACATTGTTCTTTTTAGGGGGTTTTATTGTTTTTAGGATGTTTGGGGAAAATATTGTTAATAATTCTTAAAACTTTTTTTCTGCACTATATTTTGTTTTTTTATAATGGGAAAAATGTTTTTTAAAAACATATTTCCATTAAAAAAAATTTACTACAGAAGGGTTTTTTTTTATTTCAGGACCCTTTGGAAGGCATTAATGGGGGCGATTTAGGTGGAAAACATAACATAAATGGTGCACGAACCCACTACCAAAACTTCTAAACCCAAAAAAAAAAAAATAAAAGTTTCAGGACTTTTTTGAAAGGACTTAATAAGGTTTTGTCTAGTGCCAGGTTTCTTTTCAACCGAAGGCCCTGATGAAAAAATTTTTTAAGTCTCTTTTGCTGTATTTAAAATTAAAAGTCCCGTGAATACAAAATGGATTTTTCAAAAATTGACTCTAATTAAATTACAAACAAAAGATCATAACCCAAAAACTTTCCCAGTCCCCACTTTTAAAAGCACCATCCACCCTCAACCATCCACCATCAAATTCTGAAAAATTCAGTTCCCTATAATTTTTTCCCAAAAATCGATTTTGGGAGGGTGAAAACAAATTTTGTCTTTTATGAATTCTTTAAAATTTTCAAAATTTGGGTTTTTTTAATTTTAAAAGGGCCCGGGCCAGGAAATTTGTATTTTTGGAGATATAGGGGCATCAGCCAAACTTACCTTAATTTTGATCTTTTTTGTTATTACTATTTCTTGGTGTTAGGGGAATTTTTTCTTCTAAGGTTTTAAATTTGTGGGTGTCCTATCTCTCCAAATTACTAAATTTACTAATTGGGAAATTTTTTAACCAGGAATCATAAAATTTTCCCCTGTCAGACGTCGAACCTCTTAGGTAATTTTTTTGGTTTAGTATGAAAAAAATTTTACCCTTTGGGATTTAAAACAACATCCCTGTTAGTCCTCAATTCCCCATCCCTTTGGAAGCACTGGGGGCATTTTTATTAAAATAAACCCGATTTTTATTAGCAAAATTTTTAAAAACATTTCCCCCAAAAACAGGGAACCCCCAGACAATTGTTTATGTTAGTATAATGGGTTTTGTTGCTTGATAAATTATGATAACATTTTTGAAAAAAAACTTTTTTTTACATTTAAATTAGTGTTTTTTTTAAAAAATAAAAAAAGGGAAAATTCAGAAAATATTATTTAATTTTATAATTTAATAGGGTTTTTTTTAATAAAAATTTAAATTGTTCCTCAAAAGCCTTTGAAATTTATTATTTGTTTAGGGTAATTGGGCTATTTTTTAAAATTAAGTTTTTTTTTTTTAAATTTTACTTCTTGGGGCCGTTAGAAAACTTTGGGATGGGATTTTGGTCGAGAAAAAGCGTAACGCTGAAAGTTAAGGGAAAAAATTTTTTAAAAACTAAACGATTAATCGAAATTTTTAATCGAAGAAATTTTTGATACTGATTAAAAATAGGTGTATAATTAATAATGGAGTCACGTATAATTTATTTTAAGATAAAAAATATTGAATAAAAAATTGAAAAAAGTCTTTTGTTTTTGTGCCCTGGAGTTTTTTGGGGGTTATGGGGAAAGGCCAAAAAAAGTTTACCCTTTCCCCCGTTTTGGTCCGACAAACACCCAATTTTTTTTTTTTCTGTTTTAACTCCCAAATTGTTAATTGGATTTTAATAAAAAAGTTTAGTTCTTTTTTAAGGAAAAAAAAAGTTTTTACACCTTTTTTTAAATTTTTTTTTTATTTAGTAGTCTGTCGACAAAAATTTAAAGATTAGTGTTTACATGCCCGACTGTTCATGATTCTGGGGTTGATGTTTAAATTTTTAAAAATTTGAGGTTTTAAAAGGAAAAATTTTTACAGTCTTAAACCTTAGAGGCCCTTATTTTTTCCCAATTTTAGAGTTATACATAAAAAATTTTTTTTCTCCCCATCAAAAAAAAATGATTTCAATGATTGGGCGTTGAATTTTTTTTTTAGTCTTACTTTTTTCCCTTTTTGAAATTGGTTTTTTTTTTTTGTTTAAAAAATTAGTTTTTTTAAAATTTGTTAAAGTTTATATTTCTGTAGCCTCAAAATGTTTGTAAGATCATTGTAGGGTATATAATTTAATTTTTTTAGTTAATGTCAAAGGGTTTTCTAAATTTTAAAGTTTAAAGTAATTTTTTCATTGTCTTTTTCCCAATTTTAGGGATTTTTTTGTGTTTTTCTTTTAAAAATAAAAATAAGAATCCGGGCCCGGTTTGAAAAATGCAGGGTGAAAAAAAATATTTGGAAAAGCTTTACGTTTTTTCCAAAACATAGTTTATGTTTTTAAAAATTGTTTTTCCTTAAAGTTAAATTTTTTTTTACGAAAAATTTACTTAAATTTTAAAAAGCGGAGAAATTTAAAAGTTTTTCAATTTAAATTACTTTTTAAATTCAAATTTTCCACTACTTAGGAAAGGATAAACTTTTCGAAAGTCCCCGGTTTTTTTCCCAAAAATTTAAAAAACCTTTTATTTGATACCAAAAATCAAAACTAGGATTACGTTTTAAAAATTTTCGTTTAATTCCTCGTGGGGCGTCCCTCTGGGAAAAATTAAAAATTTAATCTAGGGTTTAAAAAATATGTTTTTTGTAACCCTGAATATGTACAAGATTTCACCTTTTTCAAGTGAAGTTTATAAAAAAATTTTTGAAAGCGTTTTTCATTGTTTTTTTCCCCCGTAAATTTTTAGGGATGGGGGTAAATTGTGGGAAAATTCTGTGCCTTTTTGTAGGAGGCCCCGGGGTTTTTAAAGTAAGGGACCGTTTTGGAAACCCCGCGGTTTTAGCGCTGCGGTCGGCGTTCATCGCATGCGGGGCTGCGGTAACCCCCCTATTGGGTTTTAAAACCACTTTTCCGCCAATTGTGGAATTTTAATTTGGGCTGTATTTAAGGGCGGTTATGATGTTTAAAATTCTTCTGCGAAATTAAAAAAAGCCGCCAAAATGTTAAAAATTTCATGTTATTTATAAGTTTTTTTTAACACTAAAGGGATGGAAGGGAGTTGATTAAAAGAGGGATTTTTTTGAAGTTAAATTTAAAAAAAAAGAATGAGTGCTGGGGGATGGTTTTGGAAAAGGGCGAAGGGGCTTTAAAATTTGTACGAAAAGTGCAAAGATTAGGAACGAAGTCGGGGAAAAATTCACTCATTACTGAGGGCTTGGTGCCCAACGTTGGATGAAAAAAAGTCAAAAGAAAAAAGGGCGCTTTTTTCAATTGGGATTTTTTAAAATAGTGTCTTCAAGTGTCAAGGGTTTGTGCGAAATTTTTAAGTTAAAAAAGAAAGTGTTTAAATACTGAGATTTATGCTTTGTAAATTTCCCCAAAAAATTTTGACGCCCAAAAACACAAAAAAATATGTTTGGTTTAGAATTTACAAAAACAAAATTTTTAAACCCGATCTCTACATTTATGATATTAGATCGTTGATGGGGGAAGGGTTTTTTAAAAACCAAAAGTTTCCGGTGACAGTTTACGGGTGAATGTCAAATGCTTTTCAGCCCTTTAAACGTTACGGGAAATTATCATAAATAGGCTTTTACAGTTGGCGGCATTTTTTAAAGTAGGGGTGAAATTTTTTTAGTCCTAAACGACCTTTAAATACAGTCAAATTGATCCACAACGGCGGTGGGGGCTTGCCCAAAAGATAGTAGTACTCAAATTTCATGTGCTGAACCCGACCCCCCACACTAAATGGCGGGATTCCCAACCGGGGGGCTTACTTTAAAAAACACCTTGTATAAAAATTTTTTAAAAAAAAAATAATTTTTGTTTTTTTTTTTGTTTTTGTTTTTTGTTTAATAACAAAAAAAGAAAATAAAGTTTAAAAAATTTTTTGTTTATATTGAAATTTTTTAATTTTGTTTATTTGTTATAAAATACTTTTCCTTTTTAAAATGACTCTAGTTTTTTCTTCCCCGGGCCCAAAACATCAAATAAAACCCTAATTGTATCCTTTTTTTTAGTTTCGAAATTTTTTTAAAAATGTTTATTTTCAATTTAAAATAATTTAAATTATAAATCTGAATGAATGAAAACAAGTATATTTATGAACCATTTCACATTCATTTTGTAACTGAACTCAATTTTAACAATCAATTATATAAATGTAAACAAACAAACATCTGTAATATATATATTTATAGTATATATATATATATATATATATTATAATATATTATATATATATATAGTAAATAGATGAAATATAAACACATGTTTCAACATAATATCAGAAAGCAACAGTCGAAAACTTCTCTTTTATATACAGACATGCGAAAAGGAGATTTTCCTGATACATCAAAGAAATTTATCAGGAAAATCAATGACTTTGTTGTGTAACATTGCAAACTTTCCTTCATACAAATGATTCATAACGAATTGGATGAATCCACCATTTTTGTTTACTGTTACGTCTTCTGCGACGACAAACCAGGTATAATGCAACTACAGATAAATATTTAAGCTTGGAATAACGGGACATTTGTAAATATGAATAGAGAGAATGGTGTGTTCCTAGTTAGTATAATTAGTAAAAATAGTAGTTACTGATTTTAGTCGCAAGTGTGGCACCTGGCCGCGATTTTCTCAACAACGACACCAGGATAAAAATCACATCAAATGTGGCATAGTCCAGCGACTATTTCAACTGTGATAATTACTGTACAGAAATTATCGCAAGTGTGGCATTAGCCTTAGCTCTACCAAATCCTCTTGGAAAGAGAGTATTCTATTGGTTTGCCAACATAATGAGAAGATCTGAAATAGCTTTTGTGTGGGAAGAATGTGTGATGTGTGGCTCCTGGCCCTAATGATAATACAAGCAGTATTCTGTCATTAAGTTTTTATGACAGTAAGGAAGGCAATGATATAAATGATTAACTCATACATAATTAATTAAATACTATCATTAAACTTTTATTTCTTTCCTGTAAGTTCTGAGAGTTTTTTCATGAACATATATACTCTTTCTTCTGACACTTCATTTTGCCACCTGAAAAAATGTTAGTTCTGATGTAAATTTTGTTACAATGTTTGTTTCAGATGTAAATTTTGTTGTAGTGATTATTCAAGTCAATGGTTATTTTTTATACAGGGTGTCTTAAAAGTCCCACCCCCCCTATTAACTTTCATATGAATACAGATAAAGTGATTTACTTCTGGGAATGTTTATATGACCAACTAAGGAGTTTTTTATGTATACAAATTTTTTACACCCCCTCTCAAAAGGGGGTAGTTTGGGGGTAAGTCAAAATTTTTAAATAGGAACCCCTATCAAATGACACATCATTTTAAAGGTAATATTAAATGAAGAAGAATGGCGGAAATTAGAGGTCTCTAACATTAGTCTATCAAATTCGGTGGCAGTTTATAAAGTTGGAATTATTTCATAAAACCACCGCAGCTTATGTTACATTTAAAATTGTTGTAAGGCGGACAAAACATTCACCCACCAGTTAGTTTTGAGAACTGATGACACCTAATCGTAAAACAAGTTATTACAAGAATCAACAAACACCAAAAACCACAAATAACATAGCATTTATTTGGTTTTGGTTTGTCTGACCAAAGTCCAGTAGGGCAACCTGGAAATACCAGTGGCTCCTTCCTTATCTCTTATTAGGTTACTAGTTAGTACGTGTAACACTTTCAGTTCAGTTACTGTGTTAAATTTCTTTTTATTCGTATTTAATAAAAATGGCTTGGTCAAATGAAGATAAAGTAGAGATAATATTGTTCTATGGGGAAGCTTAGCTCTATGTTCATGAAGCAGTTTGTTTATTTAATGCTGCCTATCCGGATAGACCAGTAGACAGGGCATACATTAGAGTTTAGTAAACAAATTCTCAACAAAACAAACTTTAATGTCAAAGATGCACCACGATTAGGGCGCCCTGCCATTGTGACAGAAGAGATCCAAATTCTAGTTTTAGCAAATTATGCTGCGAACCCACATGAATCTCTGCGGTCCACTGCCCTTAATGTTGGAATTTCAAAAGATACTGTTCATAAAGTGTTAAAGCGTCACAAGTTCCACCCGTACAAAGTACAGTTAAATAAAGAATTAAATGAAGACGACCCTGACCGAAGACTTCAGTTTTGTGAGCAAATGTTGCAGAAGATTGAAGAGAATAATAATTTAATATCACAGATATGTTTTAGTGATGAAGCATCATTCTCTTTGCATGGGATAGTCAATCGGCACAACTGCCGTTATTGGGCAAACAGTAACCCCCACTGGATGGTTGAAGCCCATACGCAACAGCCACAAAAATTAAATGTATGGGCTGGAATTTTGGAAACTTTGTTATTGGGCCATTCTTTATTGATGGTAATTTAACTGGCGTTAAATACTTGGACATGTTACGGAACGGCATTGTCCAGCAATAAATGAGGTAGTACAAGGTACTTATGAGCCTGTATTTCAGCAAGATGGTGCTCCTCCACATTACAATATGCTTGTCTGGAAATTCCTAGACCAAACGTTTCCCGATAGATGGATAGGTCGACTGGCACTTTGGTAGAATGGCCGTCCACCTGACCTTTCACCTCTGGATTTTTTCTTTTGGGGTTTCCTCAAAAGAAAAATTTACGACACAAAGCCCGCAAACCTCGATGAATTAAGGACAAGAATCGAAGAGGCCTGCCACCTTATCACGCCTGAAATCTTACAACATGTGAGACGTGGTTTTCAATCCAGGCTTTTTTACTGTCAAGAAGTTCATTGCAGCCATTTCGAGCATCTCATCTGAGTGAAATTGAGGTGAGAGTTCAGCATTTTGATCATTTTTCCTGTTCTAAAATTACTTAAGGGGTTTTATGAAATAATTCCAACTTTAAACTGCCACCAAATTTGATAGACTAATGTTAGAGACCTCTAGTTTCCGCCATTCTTCTTCTTTTAATATTACTTTTAAAATGATGTGTCATTTGATAGGGGTTCCTATTTAAAAATTTTGACTTACCCCCAAACTACCCCCTTTTGAGAGGGGGTGTAAAAAATTTGTATACATAAAAAAACTCCTTAGTTGGTCATATAAACATTCCCAGAAGTAAATCACTTTATCTGTATTCATAAAAAAGTTAATAGGGGGGGGGGGTGGGACTTTTAAGACACCCTGTATAGTAGCCATGTCTAAATAACTGAATATCTACTATTTTTCTGCATTTACATTTAAAATATCCACTTGCATAATTGAATCAAGTTTTAGATTTTGAAAATATGTTGACAATTTGATTTTTTAACATATTGCAAAAGAAGTAATTAAATAAATATCTAACTCAATATTTACTTAATTTCTGGTGGAAACAAGGTAAAATATTAAAAAATTAAATATTTATAATTATATTTGACAAAAGCGGGCTGTGATGATGTTGGATTAGTAAAAATGTTGGATAAAAGGGAATGCTTGTAAAAAGTCTAAATAGTATTAATAAATGAATGTCATTATGGATTTATACTAATTTATTGCATAAAAAATAACTTATTCATTTTGTATGAAAAAAAAATTATTCTAGAAATGTTTTACAAACAAACAATCCTAATACATTAACCTAGTAAAGATTTTAATGATATTAAATACTACAAAGTAATGCAATTTTAATATAACAAAGTAATATGTGAAACCAGTAAGATAACTACTTGAAAGACACAAGTGCCGTCTGTCCCCACTCAACATAGTCAAGTACAATATAACAAAGTAATATGTGAAACCAGTAAGGTAACTACTTGAAAGACACAAGTGCCGTCTGTCCTAAAAAATACAATTTACAGTCCCCACTCAACATAGTCAAGTACAATATAACAAAGTAATATGTGAAACCAGTAAGATAACTACTTGAAAGACACAAGTGCCGTCTGTCCTAAAAAATACAATTTAGAGTCCCCACTCAACATAGTCAAGTACAATATAACAAAGTAATATGTGAAACCAGTAAGATAACTACTTGAAAGACACAAGTGCCGTCTGTCCTAAAAAATACAATTTAGAGTCCCCACTCAACATAGTCAAGTACAATATAACAAAGTAATATGTGAAACCAGTAAGGTAACTACTTGAAAGACACAAGTGCCGTCTGTCCTAAAAAATACAATTTACAGTCCCCACTCAACATAGTCAAGTACAATATAACAAAGTAATATGTGAAACCAGTAAGATAACTACTTGAAAGACACAAGTGCCGTCTGTCCCCACTCAACATAGTCAAGTACAATATAACAAAGTAATATGTGAAACCAGTAAGGTAACTACTTGAAAGACACAAGTGCCGTCTGTCCCCACTCAACATAGTCAAGTACAATATAACAAAGTAATATGTGAAACCAGTAAGATAACTACTTGAAAGACACAAGTGCCGTCTGTCCCCACTCAACATAGTCAAGTACAATATAACAAAGTAATATGTGAAACCAGTAAGATAACTACTTGAAAGACACAAGTGCCGTCTGTCCTAAAAAATACAATTTAGAGTCCCCACTCAACATAGTCAAGTACAATATAACAAAGTAATATGTGAAACCAGTAAGGTAACTACTTGAAAGACACAAGTGCCGTCTGTCCTAAAAAATACAATTTACAGTCCCCACTCAACATAGTCAAGTACAATATAACAAAGTAATATGTGAAACCAGTAAGATAACTACTTGAAAGACACAAGTGCCGTCTGTCCTAAAAAATACAATTTACAGTCCCCACTCAACATAGTCAAGTACAATATAACAAAGTAATATAAGAAACCAGTAAGGTAACTACTTGAAAGACACAAGTGCCGTCTGTCCTAAAAAATACAATTTAGAGTCCCCACTCAACATAGTCAAGTACAATATAACAAAGTAATATGTGAAACCAGTAAGGTAACTACTTGAAAGACACAAGTGCCGTCTGTCCTAAAAAATACAATTTACAGTCCCCACTCAACATAGTCAAGTACAATATAACAAAGTAATATGTGAAACCAGTAAGATAACTACTTGAAAGACACAAGTGCCGTCTGTCCTAAAAAATACAATTTAGAGTCCCCACTCAACATAGTCAAGTACAATATAACAAAGTAATATGTGAAACCAGTAAGATAACTACTTGAAAGACACAAGTGCCGTCTGTCCTAAAAAATACAATTTAGAGTCCCCACTCAACATAGTCAAGTACAATATAACAAAGTAATATGTGAAACCAGTAAGGTAACTACTTGAAAGACACAAGTGCCGTCTGTCCTAAAAAATACAATTTACAGTCCCCACTCAACATAGTCAAGTACAATATAACAAAGTAATATGTGAAACCAGTAAGATAACTACTTGAAAGACACAAGTGCCGTCTGTCCCCACTCAACATAGTCAAGTACAATATAACAAAGTAATATGTGAAACCAGTAAGGTAACTACTTGAAAGACACAAGTGCCGTCTGTCCCCACTCAACATAGTCAAGTACAATATAACAAAGTAATATGTGAAACCAGTAAGATAACTACTTGAAAGACACAAGTGCCGTCTGTCCCCACTCAACATAGTCAAGTACAATATAACAAAGTAATATGTGAAACCAGTAAGATAACTACTTGAAAGACACAAGTGCCGTCTGTCCTAAAAAATACAATTTAGAGTCCCCACTCAACATAGTCAAGTACAATATAACAAAGTAATATGTGAAACCAGTAAGGTAACTACTTGAAAGACACAAGTGCCGTCTGTCCTAAAAAATACAATTTACAGTCCCCACTCAACATAGTCAAGTACAATATAACAAAGTAATATGTGAAACCAGTAAGATAACTACTTGAAAGACACAAGTGCCGTCTGTCCTAAAAAATACAATTTACAGTCCCCACTCAACATAGTCAAGTACAATATAACAAAGTAATATAAGAAACCAGTAAGGTAACTACTTGAAAGACACAAGTGCCGTCTGTCCTAAAAAATACAATTTAGAGTCCCCACTCAACATAGTCAAGTACAATATAACAAAGTAATATGTGAAACCAGTAAGGTAACTACTTGAAAGACACAAGTGCCGTCTGTCCCCACTCAACATAGTCAAGTACAATATAACAAGTTTAAGAACAGTAGGTCCTTGAAGACACAGTGCCGTCTTCCTAAAAAATACAATTTAGGTCCCCATCACTATCAGACAATTAACAATTTTAAAAAAAAAAAAAAAAAAAAAAAAAAAAAAAAAAACCCCCCCCCCCCCCCCCCCCCCCCTCCCTAAAAAAATAAAATTTTAAACCCCCATAAATTAAACAAAAACAATTTAAAAAAAGCCGTGGTAAAAAAAAAAACC
>JAQJVL010002389.1:0-101118 GCA_035578905.1 Stictocephala bisonia | reverse complement strand
ACTAATCCCTGGCGAGGGTAAACATATTGGCTGAATAAAGATGTTGAAAGATACAGGCTTGTCTAGTTGTAATAGAGCAATGTCATTGGCAAGAAGGAAGGGATGGAAGTGTGAATGGAACAAAACATGCTTCACTCCTCGAATCACATGTTGCGTTTCATTTTGTGATAACAGGTCGTAATCACCAATGTGAACAACTAATGAATCCACTGGCGAATCTCGTCTGAAAAAAGTAATTAGAATAAAATGATTTGTTCTGTCAGCTAAAAAGAGGTAAATACTTTTTTAAACTAATCACAACACTTATGAAAGCCTATTACGAGAAACATAAAGTTTTATAGATGGTAAAAGTTGGCAACCCTACTTGACCGAGCTTAATGATCAAGATGTAAACAGTTTAATATATTCTACAACGTAATCTGATGAACAACAGATTTCACATTAATTCATATGTAAATACAACTAATTTCAGTGTAGTATAATTTTTTTCTTTTTTTTTTGGGTTAACAGTTTTTTAAATATTTTCTGGTTAATGCAGTGTCTAAATATTGACAAAGAATTGTAATTTTTTTAATCTACCAAGTTCAGACTTAAGCCAAATCACAAATTCACATAAAAACAATATTTTGATCCTGTTTCAGTCAGACTCTTCTGATGCAAATGACGACTAACTTCAAATGATCACATTAACTGTTGATAAATAAATATCTGTGTATTCTTCAATCTACAGAGTTCTGAATGAGGATGTAACTAGGTTCAAACAACAACGATATCAACAGTCCAGTTTCAGTCAATACCTTCAGACAATATATTTTCAAATATTAACAGTAACTGTGGCTTAATTAGTGAAAAAAATATTGAAAACCTTTTTAACAGAAGTTTTTTGATACTATAAATTTTATCAAATACAGCCTTAATATCGTAAAGATATGAAATTTGTTGACTCAAGATTACCCTGAAGTGAACCTGACTATCGTAAAAACAGTGGTTAAGGGATTAAATGCCATACTTACGTTAAAAAGCAATGAGCAGCAGTCAAAACAAATAGATTGCTTATAACTGCCCCGCCACAGAAGAAAATTGCATCCAGTCCAATGGCCACTACCCATGGAAACTCTCCAAGCCTTGTGTTCCTTCCATTAATGATCCTTCGGTTATTGTTACTATCGGAATTACCCTGGAATGCAAGTTGCATATGTTTTTTTGTTGTAGCTGTAACATCAGACATAACCAAACATAAGGAATTTAGCACTTTGAAGACTATTCATTATTCATCATCAGATATGGGTGGATATAAGGGGTGAATAAGTGTGATGAGTGTAGATGAAAGAGTATAATCATTGCTACAAACTAAAGTTGAATTTTCCTTAGAAAGGGCCATTTAATAGCCGAAGCCAAGTAGTATGGATTCTGAACCACATAGTATTGGTTTGATTTTCAGCTAACTGACAAGCCTGATACTCATTTCTTTCCCCCTACACAACATCCAGACCCTGATTATCACCCAAGACGGACACACCAGACTTCTCTATCAGTCTCCGTTGACTCAAAACGTTGATGGCAACCATTGAGCAGACACTATGTTACTATTAAGAGGACTGAGTATAAAACCTATTGCTTACAATCACCACAACACATTGTCCCCAAGTAGCTGGATTACACTACTGTGCTAATAGTACCGACTGATAATTATACTGTTCTATGATTAGTCCATGCCCCTTATGACCCTTGCCATGATACTTAGAAATAATGGTCTTATACCTTACTAAAAAGCGTCTTTAGGAACAAAAAATATGGTTATTTTATTTATTCATAAGACGCCGATCGTCAAGATATGGGCGAATATGGATTTCGAATGAGTGTGATGAGTGTAGATAAGCGAATGTAGTCATTGTTACAAACTAAGGCCGACTATTCCTTAGAAATTGTCATTAATTAATAGCCCAATGACAAATGAAGAGTCCAATGAGCCTCAATTTAATTGTGCAATATAATGCACAGAAACTGTCTTTTCATTAAAGAGTTTATTTTATGTTTATTTCTTTTTTTAAATATTAAATACTTCAAAGCAATGTTCACTGTGTAATGATGCCTCATTTACACTTCTAGTTTTATAGGAATCAATATGTTTAAAAGGACTTGTCATTGCCACATGCAGACATTAAAATTAACCGTGTGTACCTTGTTTTCAAATTAAGGTGATATTTTCAAAAGAGATGATTGGAGTAGAGTAGTTAATCTCTTACTCTTACTTACTCCCAGGGCCATCTATATCGCAGGTGATATTTAGCCGCACCAACAAAGCCTCTCCAGATTGACCTGTCCTCTGCATTCTCTTCCATGGCTCCAACTCTCTGTATATCTAGCCTAACCTGGTCCCACCATCTTTGTTTTGGCCTCCCACGAGGTCGCCTTCCCTCAGGGTTATTTTTGCTAACTTTCTTTAGTTGGGACTCTTCTCTCCTTCTCAACACATGCCCAGCCCACCTTAGTCTTCTACTTTTGACCTCAACTCACAATGTCTGCGTCGTTATACAGGTCTCTAATCTCCCTGTTATGTTTCCTTCTCCACTCCCCTTCGTCATATGTGGGCCCATATATCTTTCTCAAGACTTTGTTTTCGAAGACAATTAGTTTTTTTTCTTTTTTCTTATTTAGTATCCACGTTTCAGAACCATAGAGCAAAAACTGGGATGACTATTGATTTGTACAACCTAATTTTTGTTTTGTGTGACAATGACTTGGAAGATAGTAATCTATTGCATGCATAAATGCATCTGTTGGCTGAATTTATTCTTTGCTGTATCTCAATTTCTTCTGCGTTTTTATTTGAAATTGTGACTCCGAGGTATTTGAATTCCGGTACTTGTTCGAATTCATGACCATCAACTCGTAGGGGGTCTTGGGTGTAATTTTGGTCTCTTGTAAAGTGCATGAATTTGGTTTTTGGATCGTTTGTCTTCAGCCCTATTTTTTCTGCTTCTGTTATGAAGACCTTAGTCAGCGTAGTTAGATCCTCTAGCTTTTCTGCCATTATAGCTACGTCATCTGCAAATGCTAGAATGTTCAGTTTTCCTCCGACTTTAACACCCAGGTTCATTTCTTTTGTCTCTGAAGGGCCTCCTCTAGAGCCATGTTGAATAATATTGGGGAAAGGCCATCCCCCTGTCTGACTCTGAGTTTACTTTGAAGGTTTCGCTGTTTTGTCCATTTATTCTCACAGAGCATCTTGACTCGGTAACACTCATTTTAGACAGGTTTATCAGTTTTCTGGGGACCCCAAATTTTTCTAACTGTACCCATAATCTTTCTCTGTCAATGCTGTCGTAAGCTTTTTGGAAGTCAATGAAGATGGTATAAAATTCTTTGTTATATTCTCAGTACTTGGCTAAAATTTCTTTCAGTAAAAATATCTGGTCTGTAGTGGACCTACCTCTGATGAAGCCTGCCTGGTGTTCTTCAATTATTTCGTTTGAGTAGCATTCAAGTCGATTTAGAATAATTTTAGTCAGGACTTTATAGGGGATACTTAGCAATGATATGCCTCTATAGTTTCCACACTCTTCTTTTTCTCCCTTTTTATGTATGGGAGAAAATGCCACTCAGTTGGCATTTCTTCCTTTTCCCATATTTTAAGTATTAACTTCCACAGTTTCTCAATTACTACATTTCCTCCTTTTTTTAGTAATTCTGCTGTAATTTCATCTTTTCCTGGAGCCTTGTTATTTTTCAGTGTCTTTACTGCGTTTTCCACTTCTTGTTTGGTTGGTGGTTCCAGGTTTTGTTGTACATGGTAATAGCTACATTCATTGTCTTGTTTTGTTGTTTCATCTCCTCTGTTGACATTAAGTAGATCACTGAAATATTCTTTCCACCTTTCAAGGACTTTTTGGCTTTCCGTAATTAATGTGCCATCTTTACTCTTAAATCCGTAAGAGCGGGGGGTGAATCCTTTTTTGAAAAATCTTACTTTTCTAAAGAAGTCTCTTGAGTTGTTTGTTGTGTTATCTTCTTCGGCTTTATCCAGCAAGCTATTTATATATAGCCGTTTTTTCCTCTTCAATAACCTATTGGTATCCCTATTTGACTTGTTGTAACTCTCTCTGTGTTCTATGCTGTTACTATTCATCCAGGTCTTTTTCCTAACAATTCTTTCTTCAACCATTTGCTCACATTCATGGTCAAACCATGGCTTTTTGTTCTTTTTCTTCTTCTTTCTGCCACATACTTCTTCTGCAGAGTCTAAAACTGCTTCCTTGAAGTTGTTCCAGTTATTGTTTTATATTATCATTTTCGTCCCACCTCTTCTAGAAGTTTGAATCTGTTTTCAAGTTTAAGTTTAAAATTTTCAACTATACTGTGGCATTTGAGCCTCTTGGTGTCTATAAGTCTTTCTTGTCTTTCCTCTTTTCGTCTCTGAGTAGCTATTCTTTGTGTCATCTTCACTACAACTAATGAGTGGTCAGTTCCACATTCTGCCCCCCCTAACACTCTTAACGTTCGTTATGCTGCTTTTATGTCTTTGGTCAACTAGCACATGATCAATTTGGTTTTTGGTAACTCCATTTGGTGATGTCCAAGTGTACTTATGTATGTCCTTTCTTGGAAACATCGTGCTTGATATTTTGTAGTTATTTGCCAGGGCGAAGCTTGCTAATCTTGTTCCATTATCATGTTTTTTATACAGAGAGTAGTTAATCTCTCTGTATAAAAAATATATAAACGCCAAAGTCCTTATTCAGACAGTTCAATATATTCAGATAGTCCTTATTCAAAAGTATTTCAACTTACCAATACACTGGAGAGGTGAAATATAACAAGCTGGTTCTTAAACTCTCAAACAGGAAAAGGGAGGAGTTCCGCATGTAATTTCTCATACATTCAAATCTAATGTATAAGGAATAATTGAAATCTTTTTATAATATTCTTTTTTACTATCATTTATTAACTTTCAATGAATGTAAATAAAAAAAACATATGCTTTTAATTATTCAAATAGAGTAAACTGTTTTTGCTGTAAATCAGAGAATGGTTGTAGGATAAAGAGTGTGTTTTTGTTAATTTTAAAAGTTTCATTTTTCTTTCTAATCTGCTCATATGAATACTGGTAGTGATAAAATTTCAGATCTTTTAGATAGTGACAAAAATAATTTTCTCTGTTCTAAACACTTGGGAGAAAGTAAACATTCTTAAAACTAATAACTGTTACCAGGTTTGTTTCTGTAAAAACTGTCCATTAGTGTTTATTCGACGTAGCAGAACATGTGCAGTTAGCTAGTTATAATATAAATAACAATTCTACAAATCATTTATGTTTTTGGTCATTACTATCCTTTTTCATATAAATTTTATTAACCGGGTTGTCAATAGACTTGCAACATGGGGCGAACTTTATTAAACGAATTAGTTATGAATTGTTACCTCAGTGGGTAATGTTTAGGTTATGTTCTTCGTGATATGAATATTTAATAACTGAGTATTTGCACTGACATAACTTAATGGAATAAAGATAAAATAATTCAAGTTAGCTAAAATGAAATTGATAAAAGCTAACATGCTTGCCTAGTTGACTTTTCATGAGAATATTCTTGAATATTCTTCAACTTGCTTTGACATTGAATTAATATTATAATTGAACCTATTATTATTATTAGTTACCATAATAATACTTGTTGATGGCAGGTTCTGGATAGTCCCACCAAACAACATTTTGAGAATCCATGACGTATCGACTACCTTCCACTTCATAGGGGTCATCAAACACTCTTCCACAAAATGTTGGTGCTAAAGCCATTATTGTCAATTAGTTAAATCTTGTCATAAGAATTAATTAGTTTAACAAAATATCAAATTAACCTGAATTACAACTACAGTTTTTATACAAAATTAGATTAACCTAAGAACAATCCTATTTCGTGGGCCTTAAGCGGTTGGAGTCATTATTAAAAACTAGTTCTTCCGGTGTCAACCTTGTCAAAGTACTATTTACAATATGTACAGTTCCAGACGTTTCGCCCATGCTACGATGTGGCATCCTCAGTGGTTAGGCATGGGCGAAACGTCCCCATGCCCCTCCTCATCGTAGCATGGGCGAAACGTCTGGAACTGTACATATTGTAAATAGTCCTTTGACGCGGTTGACACTGGAAGAACTAGTTTTTAATAATAACTTAAGAACAATTTTAGGTTGGTTTTAGCTGAGCGTTTTTGCTAGATTCTACTTTAACAAAATTCTCTTATTTACTGAGATATGAGACAATCTCACAACATTGTGCGTATTTTAAGGCAAATATGAATTATTACATGACTGTAGGATGACCTGTGTAGTATAGTTAATAAGTTTAACTGT
Source organism: Stictocephala bisonia (assembly GCA_035578905.1). Lineage (NCBI taxonomy): Eukaryota > Metazoa > Arthropoda > Insecta > Hemiptera > Membracidae > Stictocephala > Stictocephala bisonia. The sequence continues at coordinate 94,769 of JAQJVL010002389.1, read as the reverse complement.
GTATCCAAAAGGGCCATTTGTTAATAGCACAATAGCCAGGACAACTAAGGGACCTACATGGAATTCAAACCATGTAGTGTTTGTCTGATTTTCAGCTAATGGACAAGCCTGATAGTCTCCCCTACATCCGAACACTGACAGATAGAATCTGTTCTGAGGAGATAGAATTCTAAAACATATTGATTTGCATAAATGTAAATTACACAATTACCTATGTTCTATGAGTTTAAAAGTTTGAACTGGATTTTTGGATTGTGATTTGAAAAATGTTCAGTAAAAGTATGAAACGCATTTAAAATATTTTATTTTATATCTTTTATTAGTACCTGGAGATAGAATAGAAAATTTAAAAAGATGGTACCTCTCCCTTGGTGAGGCCCATTCTGGAATGAAATATTGATTTTTATGGAACTTTAATTTCTTTTGAGCACTCAGTCCTTGACTGCAGACCGGGCATAGATGGTTAAGAGGGCTCTAAACCCCCGCGCTGAGAAGCGTAAAAACTGCTTTGCGCGGTCCAAGATACTGCCCTTATTTACTGTCGTAAAATTATAAATGAAACATCTATTTAAAGATAAAGACATTTTTGACTCAAATCGCTTTTTAGAATTTTCAAATTCTCCTTCATTTCGATTTTATAGGTTATTGAAGTTACCCAATATTCAAACTAGTGCCAAAATAAAACTAGAGCTGTTATCGAAATTTTAAAAAGCGATTTTAGTCAGAAATGTATCTGGTTTCAATTTAGTTTTGGTTTCAGATCGATATCTTTAAATCTGTATCCGCAATGTTGGACCGCGCAAATGCCTGCATGGTAATTTATTGCCAAAATATGCGGTGATTCGTGAGATCCAAGTGGCGAAACCTCGAACTTCTTAGTCGCGGATGGATTTTACTACTTCATTCATAAAAACCTTCCTTCATTTAATTTAACATCGATGGATGCAATGTAGGCCTACGACGACTGATATCAGTATTATTTTACAGACTAATTACTTAGAGTTAGTCTAATTACTTTTGAATGGCTTATTTAGTTTAAATTAAAATGTGCGTTCCCATGTGGTTCCTGATATAATCTAACTACAAAGTAAAGCATAACATTTTTATTCCTAATGACAGTGCACAATATTTATTATGCCATGAAAAATACTGTAATAATCATCTATATACAACATTTTTATGAAATAAATCATTTAAACTACATTAACGAATGCGTACAGTAAAAATATTAATTCAATAATTCCGGCTTGACCAAAGCAATAAGTAATTTTATAATAAGTCACTGTCACTATTGGCCTTTGTTTTATTTTAAAAATATAAATACAGTAATGTTAAGTCGTAACTATTAATTTATTATAGTTCATTAATGTTGTGGTAGAAAAATTGCTAGGTCATTTATTTGTAATTTTATAAGAAGGTAACTTTGAAGCAAATATTTTACCTAAACGGTAACAAGGGCAGAAAAATATGACAGCCGGGGGACGGGGCGGGGCGGAGCGGCAATCCTTTTGTGACTTGAAGTCATGGGGCGAGGTAGTGTTTAGGAACCTCGTACCACTCCCGATGTATTCCGTTGAACAGCCAATGAGAAGACTTAGGACGGTAAAACTTGACATAAGTGATATTTAAACATTGTGCAATGCGAAGAGAATTAATAAAATACTAATTTTAAAAAGTTTTCTTAATTAGCATAGTATGTGTTGGTAGATTAATTTAATACAATATTAATATAAACTGAACAAATATAACGGTGATCGATTAAGGTAAGCTTAAGTTTACCGAAATCGATCACCATAACATTCGTAGCCTACATATTGCACTTATTTTTTATCAATACAGTATAAGTATTACACTGTATGAAATTTGCATTTTTTTACTTGTGTATTGAAGTAAAATTGTTCAACTGTTATTATATTGCTGAAATGAGATGTTCTGATCGGTTTGGTTTTGGATTAATTTAATGCATGTTCAATTACTTGAGTATCCACTGACCTAATTTGGGAGCTCGTGATCAACTTGTGGCAGCCACACTGATCAACTTGGGTAGTCATCGTAATGGACTTGGCTAGCACTCGTGATCAACATGGCTAAAACTCATGGTCAGCTAGGGTAGTACCCGGGATCAACTTGGGCAGCCTCCGTAATGGGCTTGGCTAGCAATCGTGATCAACATGGCTAACACCAATGATCAACTCGTATAGTACCCGTAATAAACTTAGCCATCCACCGTCATAGACTTGGCTAGCACTCGTGGCTAGTCAATAATGAGTGGCTAGTAAAGTAGACCACAGGTGCTAACCAATGTAATCACTGGTGATTACACAAGTTCAGTTCACCAATGGTGCTACTCAAAGTAATCATGAGTGGATACCTAAATTGACCGTGTTATATCTTAGATTATTAGAGGTCCTACCTACTAAGTTGACCACAGACTCTACTTAAGGTAATCACGGGTGTCTTCTCAAGTTGACCATGGGTCCTACGCAAAGTAATCACAGGTACTATCCGAGTTGATCATGGGTGCTACCCAAAATAATCACACTTGTTATCTTGTAGCACTGGTGCTACTCAAAGTAATGGCTGATAATACCCAAGTTGACTACAGATACTACCCAAGATAATTAGGCGTGGCTACTCAAATTAATTACGGTTTCTCCCCTAGTGGTTACTCCAGTTGACAACTAGTGCTAGCCAATGTAATAAGGGGTGGCTACTCAAGTTGACCATGAGTCCTACCCAAGGTAATCACAGGCACTAACCAAGTTCACCATCGTAATTATGGGTGGCTACCCAAATTGACCGCATGTTTTACCTAAAATAATTATAGGTCCTACCTAAGTTGACTACAGGCTCTAACTCAAGGTAATCATGAGTGGCTTCCCAAGTCACAATGGATCCTACCCAAAGTAATCACAGGCACTATCTAAGTTGACCACGAGTACTACCCAAGGTAATGAGGTGTGACTACCCAAGTTGATCATGGGTGTTACCAAAGGAAATCACAGATGCTATCGAAGTTGACCATGGAAGCTACCCAAGGTAATGACAGATATTATCCAAAATGATCACTGGTGATACACAAGGTAATTACAGTTATTACCCAAGTTAACCAAGGGTGCTGCCCAAGGTTAATCACAGATAGTAACCAAGTTGACGACGGGTTATACTGAAGGTAATCACAGATTCTATCCAAGTTTACAATGGGAGCTACCCAAATCACATATAATAAGCAAAATGATCAATGGTGGTGCTACCCAAGGTAATCAGAGATATTACCATAGAGGACCAAGAGTACTACCCAAGGTAATCACAGGTACTACCCATGTTGATCATGGGAGCTACCCAAGTCAATCACCGGTACTACTCAAAATGATTACTAGTATTACGGGTCCTACCTAAATTGACCACGAGTGCTACCCAAAATAATCACAGGTACTATCTAAGTTTACCACGGGTGTTACCCAAGGTAATCATGGGTGGCTACTCAAGCTGGCCACGGGTCCTACCAAAGATAATCACAGGTAGTACTCACGTTGATCACAGGGTTTAACCAAGGTAATCACAGGCACTACCAAGTTCACCACCGGTCCTACCTAAAGTAATCACAGGTACTACCCATATTAACCACTGTTAAGATAATTAAAGGTCCTAAGTTGACCACAGGGTCTACTCAAGGTAATCACAGGTGACTTTTCAAGTCCTGTCCACCACAGATCCTATCCTACCCAAAAAAATCACAAGTACTATCTAAGTTGACCATGGCTGCTACCAAAGACAATCCCACACATTGACCACGCGTCCAACTCAAGGTAGTAACGAGTGGGCTAGCCATGTTAACCACGTTTTATAATCGAGGTAATTACGGGTGGCTACTCAAGTTGACCATGGGTGCTACCCAAGGATCACAGGTACTACCCAAGTTGACATGGGTTCTACGCAAAATAATCACAGATACTACCCAATTTAATCACGGGTGGTACCCAAGGTAATAACTGGTACAACCCATGTTGGTCACGTTTTGAATGTATGTAACTGTTCTTAAAAGATCTATTACTTAAATGTAATAGTGACTTTATAAAATTGCGACATACTCAGCTAACTCATGTATCTGTATATTATAATACTCTGGCAAATGTAATTATTTATTATCAATAAATTGTTCAAGCATTTTTTTATATTTACTAGGAATAACATTAATCTAATTCTAAATATGTTTTAACATCAGCTTTAATCCATGCAATATAATCATTTCTTATAAACGACAAATACATTCATAAGTAACGAAGTGTTTAGCGCTTATGTACTGTGGTGCCACAATGGATGAGTCCAAACTGCTTAGACAGGTAAGGACAAACTACTGTACTCATATAAAAAACTGAGACCAAAGTATTGTGTGAATTGCTGAGGTCAAACTCGTAGACTACGTGAGCCTAAACTACCCCTGACATACATGTTTATGAGGCCAAACTACTGTCAGGTAGGTGAGTCCAATCTGCTTTGAACGTCTAAAATTATATGTTCGAAATTGATATATGCTCGCAGCAGTTTCTCTGTTGGTTTTTCTGTTTTGATTGTTGGTTATTTTTAACAGTCGTGTTAAAAAAAAGTTATATTTAGTAACTTATATAGGCCTAATCGAATCATATTAAATTAATCACTCCTAAAAATACTGTGAAATATTTATCAGTAAAACTAAAATTTTTTAAAAGTAATTGTGTAAGAACTGTTGTCGAAATAAAATAATTGCTTTTCTCATGGCAATGGGAAAATTGAGCAAGATTATAATATATTATTTTAATTATAACTGATATCATTCATACGGTTCACTTCGGTTTTCGTCTCTGTCCGTGAAAATATTTGTTGTAACAAAATGTTTGCTTTTTGAAACCAAACTGTCCACGTAGTGTTATTTTCATGTATTGTAGTAATTCATTCAGCATACTTCAGAACTAAATAAAAAAGTGGCTACATTTCAATTATTTTTTAATGTTTGGAAATTAGCGTGTTTTGTTGCAATTGCCATAAAACTATGATAGTTTATGTGAAATCATTTTTTTATTTTATTAAAAATAATTAATAAACCGTACAAAACTATAAAACGTAAAATAAATAGACAGTTGGTATTTTTTACCATTACTTTTTAACGTGATTTATTAGTTTTCAGTAAAGCGTATCCTTTAATGCTTTAAGCGTATGTAGAGAATTGTTGTGGCGTTAACTTAATATTATTTTGTTTTAATCTTCAACTGAACATAAAAAGATACGAAATAGAAATTTATTTGCAAATTAATGCCTTTTATTAAATATTTAACCACATAAAAACCAATATTTAGATCACAATCCAAGAGCTTTAAGAAATATTTACAAAAACCATTCTTTGTAACGTAATTTACTTAGTTTTTAGTAAAGCGTAACTTTATGTTTATAAATCAAACTCTGCAATTGTAGAATATAAGTATGGTAAGCCTATGCCTAACTATGTTAAATTTTAACCGTTTTGAGAATAACAAGATTTGAACAATAATTATGATTTTGGAAAACGTTTCAAGTAGAAATTCAATATTTTAGTAGACCCCTCTATTTGATCAGTGAATAAATTGATTTCGCTGTAAAAAGTCTACTTTTCTAAACAAATATTACTATTTTTTATAAAAACAAAATGACATAAAAAATATTAAGAAATAAAATACAGCAGCAAAACCGGTACTGACTGGAAAATTGACAATTGTTGAAAAGAATTGGCCTTTCCGCTCAACATACATTCAGACAGAGAAGGTCGGGCATGTAGCCACCTGAGGAGACGGCAGACGGGAGGAAGGGGTAATTGGGGTTTCCGGTTGAAAATACTACGAAAACCTACTATACAGGAAATGATTCTTGGGACTATATTGCACTTCGTCCGGCGGATTAAACTGGACGTAGTTCCAACTTCTATCGCTAGTGTCGCATGACTTCTATATTTTCTTTCCCTTTAGAGCCCTCTTAAGAATCCTTTGTGTAGCTACAACTGTCCCCTTAGTTTGTAAGAGGATTCAACCGTCATTTTTTACTTTCTTTTCAAGAGGAAGTTTATATTTTTCTTCCAATTAAAAAAAAAAAATAGAGTGACGACCCTCAGGCCTCTCGCACCAACTTCAACTGTATAGAACTGGCACTTGTATCTTTTATAACGAACATGTCTTCATAACGTAACATGAACAAATATTTTTATTAAATTTTTGTCAGTTTTGCAGTGATTTTTAGACAGGTTGACATTGTGTTAGAATGTATTTATTGAATCTTATATTAGTGATATTTCCATAAAACGTAAAATCTCACTATAATCTATTTTTTAAAAAGAACCACATTCACTCCTATTCAACAAGACACTCCTCTATTTTGCAATATCTGATCCACCGCACAGCTTTCTTTGAAAAATCTCCCTACTATTCGTGCATTAAATTATATAACTGTCTTCCTCAAGAATTGCAAAATATTCATGAATTGGCACCTTTTCGCAAGCGCCTGTACGAATATATAAGCACACACTTTTTAATGATGTTGAAGAGTACGTGACAGCTAACTTGCGATCTATACATTAACTATGACTAATTGTTGACATATGTCCTAAATTACTATTTTTGCTCATAGCTATTGACGTTTTGCTAACAATGCAACATATAAGGTATATTATTTGTGTTGAAATTCTTGTGTAATTATGCTGTATCTATTGTACTAAGGTAATGTACTATTGACAAGTCATCTACCTGTCACAGTTGTTCTGTTTTAAGGTGTTTGTGACAAAAGTATAAATAAATAAAACTGAAAATTATTTATACTTTTAAAGTTAAAATTACTGCATAACTTATCACTGAGCAAAATAAGTATATACTTAAGTTCAAAGAATTTAATAAATATTCAACTTGCCTTTAAAACTATTTAATGCCTCACAGGGAAGCTGAGTAATCTTGATGAACCAGTGATAGGGCAGCTCATTCTGAATTAAAAGTGCTAGTTTTAAGGGTGACACTTGACTCGGTTCAACTGCAACAGTAGCTAAAGAAATACAAGTTATTAAAAAAAATGTACAGTAAAGGTTTTTATCAAAACGTCAATTTTAATTTTCAGACCAAACTGTGAAGTATATTTTCAGAGGCCAGTGTGTTCACTTAGTAAATTCAGACGTGTGCAAAAACTAAGCTCTGCCGTAGTCAAGATAATAAAACTTGTCTGCAACTCCACGATGGCAAGGACAGCCTACTCTGCCCTTGTGGAAACTCATATAAAATACGGAATTGTAGTGTGAGGTGGGACCTCAAAAGGCAATCTTACAAGAATACTCACAATGTAGAAACCAACAATAAAGTCACTGGCCAACCTAGAAAGAAGATAAAGCTGGAGGGAAGCCTGTAACACGTTCAAGATAAAGGGCAGTGGTCCCAATATACTAAGTTTCTCGTTCGCGGATGATTTGGGTTTGAATATCAAGGCTAAATCATCTGTGAAAGCTGGTGATATGCTGGATGTGTCGTCTGACATTAGGGCTGGTGTAGTGCAAATAGCCTGTTACTGAATGGAGAGAAGGTACAGGACTTGGTACTTAGTCTTAGTTTACACAAAAATGAAAGCTCCTCATTAAAATTATTAGGCATTTTTATCCAATCAGACTTGAAGTGGACTAGTCATATAGACAATACTTCTGCCAAGTTAGCTAAGGGGCTTTTTGTCTTACGCTCCCTAAGGAAGAGTGTTACTCCCGATGTCCTTCTATTCATTTATTATGCTTACATACATAGTCATCTCAACTATGGTATTGAATTGTGGGACAATTCTGGATATTCATCCAAACTTTTTACAATGCAAAAAAAAGCTATAAGGTTGATTTGTGGAGTATCAGGGCAAACTCACTGTAAGCCCTATTTTAGAAGTCTGGGTATCATGTCCTTGCTCTCTATGTATATTCAATCAGTACTGATATACACCAAAGAAAAAGTGAATGAATTACCTAAAATGGCGGACACCCACCAGCATGACACTAGGCATAAAAATAATCTTAGTGTAAAGAGATGTGTCTACACAAGTACAATGAATAGTGTGGAACACCAGGGCATCTGATTGTACAATGCTCTACCTGATTGTATCAAAGTGTTGCCTTATACTAAATTTAAGACATTTTGTAAGAGACTACTAACTAATAATTGCTTGCATAATATTAGTGAATATTATGACATTGTGAAAACATCACTGTAACTTAGGCTATTGACGTTGTCATACTTTTTGTAAAGTTTTCGACAATTAAAATCTTGAATCTTGCACTCTACATACAAGTGATACTCCTCGCAGACAAGTTAGGACTTCCAAGAGGATATATACAACACCAGACAAGCCACAGAAGTCCCTATCACCCGACACCAAACTGCCCTTTTTGAAACCTTGTTTCGCAAAATGTAAATTTTTCAACCTTTTTCCTTCAAGCCTAAAAACCCTACTGGCATCACTCTCAAGCAGAAACTAGAAAAATCACTGATCAATCCATGTACTCCACTGAAGAACTCCTGGAGGAAGTACTTTCCCAAGCTCAATTAAATTAATGATTGTACCACTGCTTTCAACTTTTATACCATCAATATCGTGACATATAAAAGAACTTTTTAACATTCACGCTTAACAATTCTTGAAGACTTTTTCTTTATATTGTATATAATGTGACCTTCCTCTTGTAACAAGAGATGTTTGTATGTCAGATTGAAGAAAGATTTTGGAAAAAGTCATTTGTTCATTAGATGGGAGCCAAGAAACAAATTCATATTTGGTAGGAGGTACGGCTCTACCCAGAGAGGCTTGTTGTGGAAACAGATATACTACGTGGTGTTAGGGAGAACCTGACACAAGCTATGGTTATTGGAAGGATATATGTAACCATCCATTGTTTGTATAAGTTGAGTGGGAAAAAACACTTAGAGATGTCAATAGCATGAGAATTTGAGTATCTGGTCTGACACTTTCATTCAACGTTTTTACCAAATTTGTGACCCATTCCAAGTAATGAAACCACGTTAAACAAAGAATCACAGCGGAATACCTATATAAACTCTTATTGCTGAACCCAGAATGAACTATTGTGACAAGTTATCACAATGGTTATAGCACAATTTAGACCACTCTACACCTGGAAGGCAAAGTGCATTTTACAAAGATTGTAATGAGAATTTGGTTTACTAATGTGTTTTAATTTGCGTTAACTGTGCCCATTATAGATATACATAATCTGGGCCTTTTTTGATGAACTCTAATGTACCTTTATTCAAAATATGTAATTCTCTAACTGTGGAGAATTTTTGTAATTCAGTTCTCTATGAGGTAGATGTTCAGAGAGAAATGACTGTGGTGTTTGTGTTTCATTTGTCCAAGCATCTGTAGTTAGTTGGCCATTACTATCGATGTTTAGATACATTGTAGGTATTATAATGTTAAAGTACTAAACCTAACAAGCCCATTTCAATTGTTGAATTCAGAAAACATATTTTAAGCAAGTTTCTCTCATACTGATAAACGAAATGAAGTATGCCAGACTCTTGAATAGCTAAGAGATTGATTGATATTAAAAGAAAATTACTAAATACTAATAACAATAGCTGAAAAAATACAAGCAATTAAAAGATGTACAGTAAAGGTTTTTATCAAAATGTCAATTTTAATTTTCAGGCCAAACTATGAAGTTCATACATGTGACATAATATCTAACGTACTCCAGAAAATTTAATATTTTTGTCTAGCCATTATATCAATGGCCTTTAACTTTTTAGGAAAACTTTTTAACCCTTTCAGAAACAGATAAAATTTGATAGCTCTGGTAAAATGTACACCAAATGACACTTGCGGATGCTTTAGTAAGGGTCCAAGATGAGTGTATTGTTTTAGTTTTCAAACATATCAATCCCCCCATGATATGAGTTATAGGCCCTAACTATTTTTAAAGTTATATTTATATCTTTTTATTTTTATATTTATATTTATTTAGGGAAAAAGAAATCAGAATAAGACTAAAAAATAAATAAAAACAATAACACGTTAAAGAAATTTTACTTACATTTTGTAATATTAAATGTTATGTCAGCTCTGAACAAAATCATAACATATTTACACTTTTGACTACTGTAAATCCTACAAAACAAAGTCAACATTTCTTTCTACGCTTGAAAATTTAGCAATAACATCTTCATCACTTATGTTAATGTCTCTATGGATGGAAAGTAGGGCTAGCTCATTAAGTCTGCTTTCTTAAGTGGTGTTGCGTAAGTAAGTCTTCAATCTTCTTAAGCTTGAAAAATGTTAGCACGATAGCAGCTGGTATGCGCGATGAATAACAAATAAAAATGTGATGAACATTTTGTTTACTTTAAAAAAAAACTGTAATTAAAACTCCCGTGCATATTTTTATATAATTTTAGTAAAATTAAATCTTGTTTTTTTCCTTATAGAACACTTTTTACATATAATTTTGTTAGTATGTTAAGAAACAAAAAATATAAATATGATCATAAAAATCAAGTTTCAAACAAAAATTCTTGATAACAAAATTAATAATAATAATACCAGTGTTACATGTATTTTTAAAAGTGTGACTAATTTTTATTGTAGGTTATATTTTTATGCAGATTGATGTAAAGGAAATGTATTATTGTAAAATTATTAAAATACATCACTAACAGTTAGATGGTCAGATTATATTAACTGTTTGTATGTTTTAAACTATTGTATTTAATATTTTCATTAACTACTCAATTAATTTAAGTATTCAATTGAAGTTGTGTTCATTTTGGAAAGAGTGAAGGTATTAAAAAAAAATACTGTAGCAAAGCCAGTGGCTGCACTGTCTAAGGCGTTAGGGCTTTGTACCTAAGTTAGAGATAGCGCTGGTTCAAGTACTTGCCTTTACTGTTAGTTTTATCAGTAATGTCCACCTTGGACTGTACTGGTTCTTCCCCTTACTCTCTCTGATAAGTTCCTCAAACACATTAATAGGCTATGGAGAATGAGCAGAGTAAGTGTAAGAAGGAGACTGGCCTTCTTCCATAAAAGTGTTATCATAATCTCATAAGTTTACAATAAAACAACATGCCTTGCCAAGAACATTCAACAGTTTTAACGCCAATTGAGAATTACTTGAAATTTGTTGGTGATGATTATAAATTTTTATTACATTGTAATATTACTATAATCATATTTCAACGTTGCCAACATTTATTTCATTAGTTGTAGAAAATACTTTGGGTTTGCTTGCAGATAAAAGAATTTAGAGTCAATATTTTCATCCATAATGCTGTTAATGTCAATAATACTGTTAGTTTGTTCATTTGTTTTCAATACCACTAAAAATAAACAAGAAAAACATTGATCATGACCAATAACTGATACAATTTAAAGTCAATCTGAGAAAGAAAATTAAATTTAATTTTCATTTACTTATTCTTAACCCTTTGCACTCGAGAGGGCTCTTTAAGGAATGTCCTCTGAGTCGTACGGCCACTGTGAATGGCCACAGCCATTTTTGTGACAGCTTGCAATATTTTTTTTTGTAAATGTCCTCACAGATCGCAAGGCCATTCGGAGTGGCCAATGTGAAAGTCGGCGAACGAGCGCACGGCCATTGTCAGTGGCCACCACACAAATCAGCGTTTAATATTTTTGTTTTCAATATTATTCCTCCATAAAGTGGCGTAGCTTGTTGAGAAACTTTGGAACTAAGGGGCTGTCAGTTTCCCGCCTTTTCAGCCAGCTGAGTAAATAAAACAAAGGACTGTTCCATTTGCAGTGACAGAAGTGCCGGTGGCACTAGAGAGAGAACAAAGTATATTTGCAAGACATGTACCTCACAACCTGGTCTGTGCATTGGACAGTGTTTTGAACAATATCACAGTGCAAAAAACTAAAAAAACTAGAACTCTGAAGAACATATTATGTCTTAATTTGAATTAAAAGAAGACGATTTTATTTACCAATATTATTATTTGTAACTAACAATAATTATTCATTTTTAACTCCGCTGCACTGGTCCCAAGCCCGGGGTCTCATCTTTCCCATAACCGATGAGAAAGGAGGAGGGTACCTTCCCACAGCTCTCAGTGTGATCCGGATTCTGAGAGCACTCCTATCCCATTAATTCCTTATCCTACCAAACATTCACTCTCCCGTGCCGTACCGTGTCCAGGGTAGGCTTTCAAGCCAACAAAGACTTGCCTGCATGTGCATGACAGGGGCCTTTAGGCGACCCCTTCAATTGCACTGGAGGTTCTTCTTAACCTGCCGCCCCTTGATCTCTTCATTATTGGGGAGGCTCGGGCGGCAGCTTACAGGCTTCAACTGACTGACCACTGGAGGGGGTCCTGTACAGGTCTCTCCTCAGTGGTCAATCTAGTAAACGATGAGGTACTCTCAATGAAGTTTGACTTCATTGGGACTAAGTATCTTTTCACCAGACCCTATACTGTGGATTTCAGGTCGAGGGAGTACTGGGACGCTGTTAGTAGCCCGGTTTCTTCTCACGACCGAATTGTATGGTTCACAGACGGGTCAAGAATGGGCAACAGAGCTGGATTTGGTGTCTATACTGGCGACCCTAGGACCAACGCTAGCGTGAGCCTGGGAGCGTATGGCACCGTTTTCCAAGCTGAAGTCGCCATACGTTCAGCGCAAACCATGAGAGGGGTTTGCGGGAAACATATCCACATCCTCTCAGACAGTCAGGCGGCCTTAGGGGCTCTTGACTCCTGGAAGGTTTCGTCTGGTCTAGTCTGGGAATGTGTGGAGTCCCTCAGCATTCTGGGCTCAAGAAATCAGGTCTTGCTGGAATGGATCCCAGGACATAGGGGATTAGAAGGCAACAAGCAGGCCGATGCCTTGGCTAGGGAAGGTGCTATCAAGCCCTTCATTGGTCCTGAGCCAGCCTGCGGCGTTTCGGCTGCAGCTGTCAAAACAGCAATCAAAAACTGGGTCAGCGCCAGACATCTGGAAAGATGGCGGCGGTTCCCAGGGCAAAGACTCGGCAAGGTTCTTGTCAAAAATCCTTCCCAGAAGTTAACAAAGTCACTTCTTGGGTTGAGTAAATTGCACGTCAAGCTGGTGGTGGGACTCATCACCGGTCACGGCAAATTCCGGAGGCATCTAAGAACAGTGGGACTCTTTACGGAGGATCCCATCTGTCGCCTCTGTGGGGAGGACGAAGAGTCGGCAGAACACATTGTCCTGGAGTGTGAGGCTCTTGGTGCCAGGAGAAGAGTACTTTTTGAAGGCTCACCTCTGGGACAGTCGGAAATTACTAATCTAGTGAAGAAGCTCCTTGATCTGGTCAAGGATTGCCAGCTTTACGACGATTAGGCACCGGGATTGGCACAAAAAGCCTCAGGCTTCGTTGCAAGGGTTGGCTGGACCAACTGTACATCCCCTTTCAATCTAATCTAATCTAATCTAATTATTCATTTCATTGTTCTTAAATTTTAATTTATAGTACAACATTAAAATAAAGTTACTGTATGTTGTTTACTTGGGTTTTTAAATATTAAATCCCCGTTGTTCCACGATTGTCAACAAAAGAATTGCGACCCAGTGAGAACTGACAGGTGACGTCACTGCACAAGATGGCCGTCGTGCGACATGGGAGGACAGTTAGAATGGCAACAAATGAGTGGGGATTGGCCACTCCCAATGGCCTTTCGAGTGCAAAGGGTTAAGACGAGAATGAGGCAATAGAGGCAATGAGGCAATGTATTTTGAATGAGTATAGATGAGCTAATGTAGTTATTGTTACAAACTAAGGCAGACTATTCCTTACAAAGTGTTACTATTCAATAAGCCAATAACAAATGAACAGTTGTTGTTTATCAGCTGATTCCTTTCAAAAGTTATTAGGACTCTGATTGAGATCAAACTGAGAACCTTTAGCTTATGAAATTGGGCTTTAACCAACTTGATTACCCACCAAATTTGTATTATTTGTACTCCCAAATTAATTTACTTTACAAAATGCAACTAAAAAGTGTTTATATTGTATCTAGGAGAGCAGGCTTACATGTAAAAAAAATTGATAAGTCCTTTGAAGGTTTACACACTCAAAAATGATATTAATATATTAATGAAGATATTTCAAAGCATTAGCTTTACTCCATAACATAAGAGGGTTAATGAAATGAAAAACGACTTTATTTTTAAGGCAAGGTTAGGACTAGACAGTCTTCTCTACCACCTAACTTCATCAAAATGAACAAAACTAATCATATAAATAATAAAAAACATTACTATTAGTACAATATAAACAAATAAATAAAGTTGTGTTGCCTGATGATGCCAGCTTTGCTGGCGAAAGGCCTAGTTGAAAGTAAAATTTATTGGTTTTTATTGAGAATTTAATAACTTGAAAATATAAACTAATTGTAACATATCAGTAATCAACAATAAAAAAACAAACTCAACATATCAAACATAAAAAATAACTCTAAAATCATAACTAACAAATAAATATCTTCACAAAATAATACAAATCTTCAAAAACACAATCATCCATCACTCATACATACCACCTGTAAACCAAGACCACCAAACGCACCCGCCTGCTCCCTCTACAGGTCCCACAAAATAGGTCCTTTAGCTCCACCCCGAAGCGAGGGTCCTCACATATAATTTTGATATTGTCAGGAAGCATATTCCATGATCGGCACCCAGATACAGTAAAAGATCTATTGTACAAGGCAGTGCGATGAATTGGGACTGATCATATAAAGGCTCCCTGACGAGTGTTTCTAATGCTTATTTCAGAAATGAACTTGAAACGCTCGGACAGATAGCTTGGAGTTCTGTAATTTAAAACGTTATAAAGAAGAGTAAGTATGTGATAATCTCAAAGCTGTTTCAACTTCAAAACAGATATTGGCGAAAAAATTGTGTAACATGATCCTCACGACGTTGGTTAAAAATAAATTTAATGCAGTAATTTTGTGCCATTTGAAGTTTGTCCGAGAGCTAACAGTCATATCATCGATAACGGTGTCACAGTAGTTGCAGGAAGTGTTGCAAGTAAAGTATCCTTTAGAAATCTCATTGAAATATTATCTGATCCAACAACTTTACTAGTAGTTCTCATAATAGCCCTCAAAAACTCTCCTTCAGTTACTGGAAAGAAGTTGAACTGGTGGGCAGGTCTAATTAGTGAGATTGAAGAGAGATGATTGACAAAGTCCCGAGCTCCTGACGTGTATCAACAGGAATGTTTACAAAATAGTCATTAACTTCATTAAGATTTATAGTAATTGGAGCTGAAGTATCTGATTTACCATGGCCAAGCTCTTTGACTTTAGACCAAAGGAATTTGGTAGATTTAAAATTATTAGATAATGTTTGGTAATAGTAATGAACCTGTTGTTGTGTTTGATTACGAAGTTTTTTATAGGCTGCCCAGTCTACAGCAGATTACTTTCACCTGTGCTTTTATGGCGACTAACTGGTCCATGTGAACCTTTAAGGTCCTTGCCACAGCATCAACTATTTTTTTGATGCGTCCAATCAGTTTGTCAAACAGTCTGTCAAATGTGTCATCTTTAGCCAATTGTTTACCAACACAGGCTTCGACGAGGGCTTCATATCGATGGTCTTGTCGATGGGGACAAGGTTCACAGATAACAATGACTTGTCCTTCCGCTCAGCATCTGATTCGATCTGATATCAATCCCTTTGCCGACCTAGTCTTTACTGGCGATCTGAACATAAAAAATTAGTTAACACTTGCACGAATAAACAAATCAAAGACGAGATGATTAAATCTGATTCACCAGAAAAAAACGCACACTTCTAACTAAAATGCTCTCACAAAAGCTAACAGTTTACCACAAATTAATGAAATATTCACAGGAACCAACAACTGTGAATCACTTCGCCATTCAATCTCACAGTTAATGGAAGACGGTTGAGGGAAAAATGATTGTCACCAGTACAGTACAAGGTGAATATTACTGATAAATCTTCCAGTCTAAGCCGAATTCGAATCAGCGCTATCTCTAACCTAAGCTCAAAGTCTTGACGTTTTAGACCGCTTGGCCAACGGCTCGCCCAAATATCTTTAAAATGTGATATCTTTTTGTGTTACAGTAGAACTCCAATTTTCCGAATCAATTGGGACCAGACCCTATTCGGATAATCGTATTTTTTTCTAAAAGCAGTCCATTTCGCCAGGTCGTGCATCCGCTTGACAGGGGGAAGGACAATAGCGTGAATAGACAATAGACAATCCCTACTGTAATACTGTAAGAGGGTGTTACAGTTTACAGTATTTATTAATGCATATTATGTGTTATTTATTGTGATACATATTTGTATGGTTTATGTTTCTAAGGATTGTATGGTTTATCTGTCTTTGTTGTTGTATGCTTTTAGTTTTTTTCTTCTTAAGAACAAAATTGGAAAACTGAAGATTATAAGATTTATTTTATGAGATTCTGAAAGCAATTCGGATAATCAGCGATTCAGATCGTTGGAGTTTGGATAATTGGAGTTCCACTGTATTTATTTTTATCATACTGAAATACTGTTTATCATATTGAAATGGGTTGTAAACTTACTTGAATATCCAGATAAAGACCCACATTGGCCAGTTGTAGGGCCGTCTATGGAGTTGAGAATGAACAGTTGGTCGATGTCACAAATGCCTCCGAGCTTACCTGCTAAGTCAACTGACTCAAAGTCAACCCTAAAAACAAATTATTCAATGTTTACAGACAAAAAAGATTTGAGAGGATG
The DNA here is from genome assembly GCA_035578905.1 of Stictocephala bisonia. NCBI lineage: Eukaryota > Metazoa > Arthropoda > Insecta > Hemiptera > Membracidae > Stictocephala > Stictocephala bisonia. The sequence continues at coordinate 78,005 of JAQJVL010002389.1, read as the reverse complement.
TCAAATTACTATAGTCACTGCTATCATTGGTGAAATAGATAGATTTAATAAAAATTAGAATCGCAACGAGAACCTGAAATATTGTGAATACATTTTATCATTCATATTTATACTGTAGAAACATTGTTGAATATCATTAATAAGTTCACAATTATAATATTATAATTTATAGTCAAATAAAAATGAATCAAATTAAAATATTATAAACCATTAAAATCATAAAAAATATTGATTGGAAGTTGTCATTTTATTCTTGTTAGGGTGGTAAATTGTTACAAAGATTTTTTTGGTCTTTCCATTGCATTATGTACAATAGGATACATCTAGATACAACTATAGAAATCATGCAGATACATGCATTCAAAGTCAATATCAATACATGAATATATAGCTAGTTAAGTCAGTAGTAAACAGTATTTGTGTGCCAGTATATCGTAGAAGCATAATACAGAAAAAAATAAATGCAGTTAATTTGAATATAACCAAAGATTTTATAAATAGAGAACAAGAGGGCTCTTTTTATTCAATTGATAATTTTTATGGAATTTAAAAATGCTCTTATATAGAATCTTTGCTTCTAGGTCTAACAAAAACTTAAAAATTTTTTACTAAATAAATTTTATATTACTTACGGGACATAATTTAGACTAAATACATACAAATCAGATCAGATCGATATTGTATCTTTAGGGAAGAGCTTTAAGTGGAATTCAATGGATATGTTTTATCGTGTTTTCCCTATTTGACACATTCAAGACATGACTCTGACTGAACCTCAAAAATACAGTCCTAAGGCTACGGCCACACTTGGCGACCTGATAGCCGCGACCAGGTTGCCGCGACTATATTTATTCGCGACCTGGTCGCGGAAGGTGCCACACTTGAACGACCAACGACAAATTCAGTTGTCAGGATGGCTCCAATGAGTGAGGAGTTGCTAGTTATTGCCGTGTGATCGTATCTGAAAAAGAAAAGGAGACGCAGATTTAGAGTTCATCCCCTGAATGCAGTTTGTTTGAAAAATGGTCAGTTTCATGTTTAGTCACATGTTAGTCAGTGATGAGTTAAATGTACCAGACAACAATCCATTGCCTATTTTGGAGAATTCAGTTTCCCTACCGTATGTTATTCTTGCTGATGAAGCTTCTTCCATGATCAAACATGTCCTAAGACCCTATGGTACAAAAAAATCTTAACGTAAAAAAAAAGAGTGTTCAATTATAGGCCCTCGAGGGGTCGTCACTATGTTGAATGTGCCTTTGGTATACTTGCAAACAAGTGGAGAGTGTTCCATACACCCATTGCTTTGGATCCACTATATGTGGAACAAATTGTACTAGCTGCCTGTGTTTTACATAATTTTGTTCGGGTTAGAGATGGTTACCAGTTTGAGGATACTCTAACTTGTCCTTTGGAAGACATTGCGGTCATTGGTACCGGTGGATCATGTTCTATTTAAAAAACAATCTGTGATACCTTTGTGGATTATTTTACATCTCCAGCAGGATGTTTATCATGGCAGTACCGTACAACATGATTTAAAATAAAAATAACATCATGTAAGAAAATAGATGTTTAAGAAAAAATATTGCGTTTATTAAATTGTAATTAATGTTTATTCAAAATTGAGTTTATGCTGTTTGTTTGTTTAACTAATGTTCATGTATTGAATAAAATATTTTGTTGTAAACAATTAAAAGTTTCTGTTAATTACATATACCGAAATGATATTGTAAGTTTTAATAAAATTAGATATTAGTCAAATTTGAATCAATCAATCAAGCATAACTTTCTTTATTACTTTTATACTTAGAGTAAGCATTGGCATGAGTAAAATACAAATGTAAAAACTTATAAATAGATAGGTATAGCCGTATAGTCATCAAATTTAATCTTACCTTGTTTATTTTTTCCTCATTGGATAGTTGATCCCAGTTCTCGACAACTACCGCAGCCACTTCAACTCATAACTTAGATTTCCCATCCCTGTTGCTGTATTACTTTAAGGCTACATCCCATAGAGGTCTACGCACGCTAATTTCATTTATAAATATATCTGTATCAGTTGGCATATTTCCCAACTGCGCAGGACCACTGTCGAAACAAAACTGAACAACATAAACAGTGCAGAAACTGGGTGTGTGAAGGAGCGACATGTCGCCGAGTATGGCCGGTGCCGTACGATAACATGGGGAGTGTATCTAAGGATATTGATTTTCCTAAAATGTATGTCCAAATGAACTATTATTTACTCAACTTTGAAAAATAATACTATACAAATCTAATTACATAATTACAAAAACTGTAAGGAAACAACATAGTCTACAGACTTTGACCGATTGAGGGATTACACTTATAAGTTCTTCAATACACAGGTAGTCCGGCGTCTCCAAAGCATCAACTTTAAACATATTGATTTTGATTGATTGATTTAAACATAAACTAATACTGATTGATTAAATTATATTTGGTCGGCTAATTCAAACCCATACACTTACTACCAATTTTGTTCCTCAGAAACCATGAAAATTAGGACAAGGGGTTTGTGTCATTTTATTTTTGTAAGTATTCCTTGATTATATCCAACCCAATGCACTTTTTGGACTTTTTTATTTCTGAACTTGATGACATCACTGGCGTTTTAAACTGCAACAGTTTACAGAAAACAGCTACTTCAATATGATGCAAGTTCATTGAAGTACTAGTAAGTATTTAAACCTATGCAATCTGTATGTCCAATTCTGTAAGCAGATCGGTCCCCAAGTAATTTCATGAGCTAGGAGGAAGATTGGAAAGCTTGATTAGATCCATTTTAAAGTCAAGGATGGTGTGAAAAATATAACAATTTAAGAATTTATTTGGGCTCCACCTCACTGGCCATAAAAGATCTAATGATTTTTTATCACTTTTTTATAATATTTTATGAATTGGTCGGTAGAAAAGTTGGTTTTAAAGCCTAGCTTCATAAGCTATAGATTCCCAGTTAGATCCCAATCAGAGTCATAACAAATTTTGAAATGGATCAGCTAATAACCCACTGACTTCATTTGTCATTGGACTATTAATTAATGACACTTTCTAAGTAACGTCAGCTTCAGTTTGTAAGAAAGACTATATTTGCTCATCTACACTCATTCAAAATCCATATTCGCCCATATCTTGACGGTCAGCATCTTAACAATAAATAAAAGTAAATGAATATAATATAGGTTACTCTACATAATTTTGTACATAACTCCCTACTGTGTTGATTTTTTCTGTGTTGACATATCTGAGGTAAAAATCCGTGTAAAAAATTAGCCAGGGTAACTTTCCTACTAAGAAAACTAAAGGGATGTATGAATCTAGATGTTCTTGAATGGCTTATTTTGGGCTATTTCACAGTAACTTATGGTATTCCCCTCTGGGGCAATTCAAGTGCAGCGAAAAATGCTTCCATTTGGCACAATTTATCACAATAATAGCTGGCCTATCACATGTAGAAACTTGTAGACACAGTTTTTCTAAGATTATGATTATGACTTTAGCATGTATATATATTTTTTACAACCTCATATATGTTAGAGACCAATTCTCTTTGAGACATTAGGTACAATCTATGAGTGTGATATAAGGTCCAAGCATAATTTAATAACTCCAACTATTAGACTTAATAAATAATATACGAGTCATAATTATCAGCAGTTAATACTATTTAATAAAATACCTCTATCTATTAAGTGTTTGCTACTAAATAAATTAAAAACCATTGTGTCTAACTGGCTCAAGTGTAAAGAATTTTATTCTGTTGATGAATAATTGTGCTATGTTAGATACAGCATTTGTGCAGAAGAATTTGATTGGATCCATACGACTTAGTTAATGTTTTATTTTAGATAACTAATTGAATGTAATTAGTTCAAATGAACGTCCCAGCATTATTTGTTACTAGCACAGTACCCATCCTTCGTATGGGGTTTACGTACACGTCCTTCGTACAGGGTTTATGTATATTCATTACTAGCACAGTACCCATCCTTCGTACTGGGTTTACGTTTATTTATTACTAGCACAGTACCCGCTCTTTGTACGGGGTTTACGTTTATTCATTTTCATTACTAGCTAGAAAATTTAGTTACCAGTATTTTATAGAATAATCGAACCAGGTGATTTCAATCATGTGACGTCACAGTCTACTACGCAGCCTTGTCATGATACCAACCTTCTTTTCTAGTTACCGTGGTTGTGGTTAGGTTTGGACCGATATTTAATTCAGAACTACGTATCTGAATTATTTATTCCAGCAGCTGATTAATGAAACTATTATAAACTATCAATTGTCAAATTGGTATTACCATAGGAGTTGCATTGATACTTCTTAGAACCCCGGGGGTGGTCTTCTGATGAAATTTCAATATAAAAATAGGCTTATTTGTTAACCAGAGATCCTAAGAGTGTCAGTGCAAAATTTTAGATGAATGAGTTTAGTAGTTTTTGCGTGATTGAGTAAAAAAAACACACACACACACAGACACCATTAGATTTTTATATAATAGTAAGATTATAGTATTATAACAATGTCTGAAATGACAAATTGTAACAACTTTTTGACAAAACCTATTGTAATTGTGAACTTAATTAATCGTTATAAGGTTCTTGATTCTTGATCCCAGTTCATAGTTTTTTAATTAGCATAATACGTGTTGGTACATATACAGTACAAGTAAACGTCACACAACACAAATTTATCACAGCAGCCGCCATTTTGACGATTCCAGCCAATGGGGTCACGTGATCATAGACCTATAAATTGAGTTGTTGAACACCGTTTTCCATTCTTTTGTGAATCCCTCTGGTCTGAGGAAGGTGAGCGTGGTTCACTGAAATCGATCACCACAATATTTGTGCATTTTGTGCTTGTATTGTAGTATATTTGTGCATTTTGTGCTTATATTGTAATAAATTTGTGTTGTGTGACGTTTACTTGTACTGCCCAGTTCATATACCATACAGCTGTATTACCAAAAGTGTCACAGGGTTTACATCCTTATAAATATAGTGCAACTATGACAAAAATATTTTTTCTGTTTCATTACTAGTACATACGTATTTTCAACAAGGTTGTTTGCTTCAAAAACCGTTCTAGTGCTGTTTCTATAATTTGCATTTTGTCCTCAACAAATTAATCTACCACAATAGTGTTGTATCATCAGCAGACATGACTGATGAGCATGATAAATTAAATGGTAGGTTATTAATTGAGATAATAAACAAAAATGTTCCCCTGGATTGACGTTGGGGACTCCTACATTTAGATTTCTAAAAGTTGATTTTTCTTAGCCGTGGCCTATCTTTTTTGTTCTGTTTTCTAAATAAGATGGAAGTGAATTAATCTCTCTATCTCTTATTCCATAAACAAACAGTTTTTTTACTAATACATTGTGTGAGATACAGTCAAACTGTCAAGTTAATTATAGTAGCAGAGAATATTGGTTTGTTTTAAAAATTCAAAGAAATTTGTCCCACAAATTTTTCTACTTGTGTTTGATTAATACATAAAAGAGCTATTTATATCCATAATGCGTATGCTGGTGTAAATATTACATATTTTAAGAATGGATTTGAAAACACCAGATTTTTTTACTTCATAGATCAATACAAAACTTTGTTCTGTTGCTTTTTTTGATTGACTTGCTATTTTGAGACAATGCAGATTTTGTAACATATAGGGGCACTAAGAAATGACCTAGATTCCACACAAAGTTAATGTATACATCAATGTCGGTTAGGTCCAAGAGTTGAAAGCATTTCAAATTAGCTGATCCACTGATATTTCATTAACTAAATTGTATAGTCAAATACACAATTAATTATTATACTAAATATTAACATAGACTGCCAAATTAAGAAACAACTTACCGGACAACACAGGTATTTGCCTCAATCGAGATGTCAAAATCACAAGCAAGAGATCCGGATGACTTGTGGGGGTATTTAGGAGACTGGAAGTATGAGACCGTTTGTGCAGTTGCATCCCCACAGGAGAAAACGACTAAAACATATCAAAAGTGACAGTTGTACATAAAACAAATTCTACAGATGGTTGAAGTTTTTCATCAGTTACTCATTTATAATTAATGGAATCACTCACTTGTCTGTCAACAAATCATTGCATTCCTCCTCATTATTTGTTACTATTTTTAATTTTGCCAGTGGCTTTAATTCGCTACGTCAATGACTGTTGTTTTATTATGAGTAGTCCTTCACTTGTAATTACTTTGGAGTATCAAGATTCTTATTCATATACTTTAGGCCAAAAATAAAAATGTCCAACATTATTACTGTCCAAACAAGTATATTAGGAGAGATAGGGCATCAGAGAATTGACCTTACAGTAGAATACATAATGAGAAATCACATGACAAAAAATGTTCAGTGCCACTGGTACTTTCCTCCAAAGATGAAAAGAGACTGACTTGGCTTCCTTTATTGCTGAGTATGTAGCAGTGGTGGTGGGTATATCCAACAAAAATAATATCTACAAGAGCAATGTGGATATACAACTCACCTGATAAATAAATATCTATAAATATTTCATAGATATTTATTATCACAATTCACATTTGTTTCCTACTGAACCATTTCATTTAATCAGTTAGGTGGATAGCACAGTCTCACCCAGTTGGGGGCTCCTCCCCCAAAGCTTGCTCATAATTCCCCTGCCTCCATCATTTTGTCCTTTTTTACATTCAGATTCAGGAAAAAAACTCTGACTTAATGTTTCTTTTGGAGCTGGCAAATCCAGCCGTTTACTCTTTGACACTTTCAAAGCCTGTAGGTATGATCAGATTAAGGACATGAATGCCCTTAATTTGATCCCCCACATAACTAAGTAAGTTGATAATAAACGTTTTCAACAAATTTATCTCCAATACATCAAATGTTCGAGTTTCAAAGTCAAACATTAAACATGAGGTTTGAAGATATCTACACAAATGTTGAGTTTTGTGAAGTTTACTATTTTAATTTTAGTGGTAGGTCATCAAAACATTTTCATAAACCAAAAAGTGGGCTTAACTTTTCATTAAGAGCACTATAGAGTGCACTTTGATCTGTGTTTCCATGACATATTTAAACATAAATTTACACTGGATTCACCAAACATACATGTAAATATATACCTTGAAACCAGGGTTGAGGGGTTAGATACCTTTTTTTAGCATGAGGACGATGCAAACCAAATTTCAAATTTTCAACTTTTGAGGAAGATCTTGAAGGGATTTATGTCAGTGACTCTAGCTTTTTTATAAATTAAAGTGCAACTTTTACTTACATGTGCAGCAAATCAGTTGATTGTTGCATGGCTGTCCCACTTGGCCACCAAGGACAAAACATCTTTCTGCATACATACAAGTCCCGTCGAGACCGTCCCGCTTACATGGAGTACATGATGCTTGCAAGGTCAAGCTTCCCGCTGTTGGCTTTACTTCAATATTGCTTGTATTCTGGCTCTCTACAATAATTTTCCACTATTATACTTTACAAAATTAAAACATTTGTAGTAAATTCTTGCATCTTTTAAAAATAGATAGTTATTAGCACATTGCCGATGCTCTCCTACAGAATTGGTCTACAGACATTATTTGAACAAAAACCTATTGTTTTAAGTAATTTGTTTGGTTGTTAGTAAACCATAAAACAGGAACACTATACGCATGATGTGACCAGTGTTGTCCGGTTGGGGGTTGAATGGCTTATCCAGAACAGTTCATACACCTCTTAAGAAATAAAAAAAAAGTGGAAACTAACCCTTGAAGGAATAATTACATTTTGTGACATCATGCTACAACTATACTTTGAAAGAAATATTTAACTTTCCCCACCAGTCACCACACACGCCCCCGCAGTAACGCTCCAACTTCTGTGCGTGTCGATACGGCTGGTACTACCTTGGCCAAGGACAGACAGTTTATGTCCGATGTTCGAGTTCGTGTCTTCATGTTTTGTGTTTTATTTATTCGTTTTAACTGTGTTTTATTAATTTGTTTTTAACGTTGATGACCTTCACGGCGATAAGTGTTCACCAATGAAAAATGTAGTTTTATTTTAGTTTCATGTTCAGCCTGATGATGACCTGCAAGATGACAGGTTGAAACGCGCGTAGCTAAGCTACAAATGTTGGATTACTTGACGGATCACAAAGGTAAATAACCTATTATATAGTGAAATATTTAACCCTTTGCACGCGGTAATTTAATCACCCTATTTTAAAGTAACACGTAATTATGTAAAAAAAAATAATTTTAATGAAATGTGGTTAATTTTTTTAAGTTTTAGAAACATAAAAATATATAAATTTATATTTAAAGTTAAAATTATAATTTTTCTCGCTATTTTATTGTAGATGTACAATTATAATGAAAAGTACAAATATAAAAAAGTTCAACAGTTTAGTTGAAACTTCTAACAGTATCTTTCATTTACGATACAATAATAACTACAACAAAATTATTGAAAACTAGGAAACAGAGAAAAATAAGTGTTGAAAACAATGCGCTTCGGTGGAGCAACAGACCAAGGATATTTTCGTTTTATGCATGTGCAAAGGCAGGAGATGGAGCCACGCCTGTGCACGCTTTAGATTGGCTGCCCTGCCCCTTTTCATTCATTCACAATTTACGTTTTTGATAGGCTGAGGGAATTGGTCAGACATTTCTAAGTTGATGCTGCACTCTAACGGTAGTTTTAGGAACTATCATTTACATTATTGACAGAAATATTTCATTTCGGATATGTTAACTGCGTTTGAGGCAAAGTAGAGGTTGGGTATATTTTCATTTGCCACGTGCAAAGGGTTAAGACCACAATTTGACGCTGACTGTAAAAAATTGTTTAATTTATGAAATACTATTTATTTATATGTACAGGATGTATCTGAAATGTGCAAACATACTTCAGGACATTAATCTATAGGTTAAAATACAGAAAAAATGTCTGGTAAAAGTATTTCCTAAAATGCTTCTTTTTCCAGATATCCATTATTTTGTTTGTTTTTTTCTACTAATTTGTCTATAATTATAGAACAACAACTGATTTGAGTTGAAAAGTTGTATATCACTTATCCATACAATGATTATAGTCACAAAAAATATTCAACTCATTACTGTATTCTGTTTCTAAGTGGCGGCCATATTAATGTTTAAATTTTAAATAACTCAAACATCGCAAATTTTTCTAAAACTTAATAATTTGTTTTAGTCCATTACATTTCCTATCCAATGGTGTAAGGTTCAAAATATCCTTTTAGTTTTCTCAAAACAGAAAGTTCAAAAGCAACGTATGAGACCTTATATGGGTACTACTTTGTTATTTTATGACATTAAATTCAATAAAACATTTAAAGTAAAGAATAATCTTCTGAATTTTATTGTTGGTAAATGTAAGCTGTAATAACAAAAAATAAACTTTCACAGGAAAAGTACCATTATACCTGCAGTTTATAATTCAGGTCAAACTAAATGTTCTCTTAGCTGAAACAAGAAAAGTTACATTTTGAGTCTTACCAGATCTGTTCTCTCTAGGCACCTCATCAAACTTGGCATTTTTAAAATTCCATAAAAAAGACTGCAGAAATCTAGAAATAAAAATTTGAACACGTATATTAATTAAAAGTTTTAAATCAAAGCATTAAAGTAAAAGTACAGTTTCTTAAATATCCACCTAACCAAATACTTAACTGCACTGTAATTGTCAAGTTATCACTTACAATCTCTATCATCAATGCACATAATTCACGTCTCTTGACAGTTCAGCTTATGAACAAATTGTTGAGAAAGATCTCTCGTAATTGTTGAACTCCCTTCAACATTGCTGCATATCATCCTCCACCCCAAACAGCTGATTTTTAATTTTGTACTGATCCTATCCATTTGTTAAGTGATTGTGGTTTGGTGTATTATCACTAATTTGCTGTTAACTCACTCGAAAACAACAAAACTAGGGATAACAACAGCCTTATTAAAAACTGTACAAAAATTAAATTTGAGCATTCATAGCTACTGAAGGTAACTAGACAAAAGTGAAATGCAAATATTCTATCCAATTCATTCTATGAGTGTCTTTTATCAACTTTTGTAATACCCAGTATATATATTCTACAGACTACGACAAATATTAACAAAGAAAAGATTAATACAAATAGGGTACATTATAATATTTTTCAAAGTATTGCAGTTTACGGTATAGTTGTGTGGGGGGGAGGACTATATGATACATATTGAAAGTTATGTTTTAAAAAAATTCAACAAATTTAATTTCAATCAAAAGCGCTCTTGCCGGTTAAGGTATCTTCGGTTGTAAATATGTTTTAAGGATAGGTGCCTTAACCGGCGAAAGCGCTTTTGATTGAAATTAAGTTTGTGAAATTTTATTAAAACATGACTTTGAATATACAGCCTAACAATTTCCATCAAGCACATACAGCACAAAATATATGATTTTTTGATGACTCATATCATTAATGATTTTTGTAATAGAATAAATAATATTATTGTTCTTGAGGAATATTGAAAATTCAATAGTATTGAATTTCATGAAGACAATAAAATTTCAATGAATTTTTATTAAGATCCATTATTATATTTTTAAAAAAGGATACATACAAACTCAAACAATACATGTTAAGTCTACAGTTGCTATTGAACATGTGAAACATTGGTGAACGAACAAATAAATACTATGCCATAAAATTCAGAACAAAGAAGTTAAACAACAAATAAAAAATGTCATAATTAATTATTTAAGTTTATTATTATATATTTTCATTGTATATTTTTATTTATTTTTAGGTACAAATAACACTGTTTCAACCTATATATGGGCTTAATATCCGCTACGGGATAATTTTGGAAATAAATATTATTATTATATAGGGAGTTGCAAAGGTAAAAATAAACAGTAAATATCTACAATTTCGCTAAGTGTAGCAAAACGGCAAAATCTATCTTGAACCAACATCTTAAAGTAGTCAATACCCACTGAGTTGTTCAAATTAACAGTAAATAATTCTTGTGTGATGTAATGTTTTTACGATACATTAAGCTCTTTTTGACTATACAAACATGTCATATTTATGTTATAAATGCTCTACACAATGTAGAAGCAAAAATTGAAATTACAGAATTGCAGACAAGAGAAGAAATTACAAGCCAAAAACACCATAAATTGTCTTAACAACCAGTTTCAAAAATACATCTTGGATTACTGCTAACTAATTTAACTTTAGTCGATTTAATTCAAAATCTATGGAAATTACTTATCTTTGAGCTGGTATTTAAAAAGTTGAATGGCTGAATCTATCAATTCTGTTCCACATTAGGTATTCAGTAATACAATAAATAACAAAAATAGGTGTATTGTAAAATTGGTGTGATACAATAAGATATGTTTTGTTACAAGTAATAAGTGTGGTGAGGGAAAAAACTTTTACTGAGAGTTATGGTTACCTAAAGTGGCTAATTTGCCCTTTCTGGTTCCTAACAAATTAACAAACCGTGCGATATATTTTATTCAAATTTTGAGAACATAGTGGACAACCTAGAGTAAATTAAAACTAATAATAAAAATTATATTTTTTTAAGTGAAACCAATTATTATGTGATAAATGTCATCTGTACGAATTTCCAGTTGACATTAGTACAATTATCTTTTGCCAAAAAAGTAGATTAATAGTACATACAATCTTTATTGATAAAGTCTACAATAAATTTAGGAGTTATTCCCGATTGTGCTCCGAACACGCAGCAAGAGTGCTGTTACTCCCCCATGCCAACAGCAAGGGATTCACCTTGCTACTCGTGGTGACAGTGGCGGCGAATGTTGATCTAACTCCAACCAGCACCGAGCTGAGCCGATCTGACGAACACCCTTAATAATTAAATTAATTCACCAAAGATTTTAGGATTATTTTAAGATTAATTCTTCTTCTAGCTGTTTTAAGAAAGTTGGCAAACTTGTTGTAAATTTGAACTCCCTTGTAGTGTAAGGAACATTTTTTTCAAATAAGGTCATTATAGTAATTGGAAAAATCAAAAGATTTTTGTAAGGAGTTTAGTAAATATGCTGATTTTTTTAAATTTTCCATAAATATTTAAACTATTAGGAACTAAATTTAGAAGTTCTAAAATAAAATGTACAAATATGGTAAAGTAACTAATTGGGATTTTTTTTAAATAATGGACAACAGTTCTCTAAATTTAGCTCCCCTCATTGCTCTTAGAACAGCTTTTTGTGCTTTGAATATTTTCTAGTTGTTTGGTTGTCTCAAAGGACTAGACTTCTGCTGATGTTCTAAACAGTGAGAACAAGTAAGCTGACATGCACTGTCACTCCAAATAATAAGCATTTTAATTATAAATTTATATGAGCACCTTTCACTAACTGGAATCTCATTAAAAGTTTCACAGTGGGTAGTTTTAGGTTAGGTTAAAGGGCACTAGGCCAGGAAATAGTATATTGGAGAGATAACACATCAGCAAACTTACCTTAGAAGACAAGTTCACTAACACCAGAGTGCACTTCTGTGATTATGTGATTCTTTTGTATATGTTACTACTACTCTGGTGTTAGTGAACTTGTCTTCTAAGTTAAGTTTACAGTGGGTAGCTTGTGTATTCTTTAAGTATCTAGTCTTCCAATTATCCACTATCTAAGTTAAAATGATGTTTTATTTTTTTCCACCATTAAATTATTTTTAATATAGTTAATGATCTGTGCAAGTATGTCAAATTAGCTAAAGCTTTAAAATTTGCAGAGGATATAAAACTATTTTATCATATTAACAAAATGGAAAACATAAAACTTTACTAGGATGTTATAATGTTCAACTTTTGAGCACTGAGAATAAAATGATATTAACATTGAATTTGTTAAATAAATACTGTAATTACCTCGTAATATTAAATAATATCATGATGCAAAATGATCAGTTTATTTATTGAGTGAATAAAGATTGAAATATTTGTGTTTTAGTATAAATTAAGACGAAAGTGAATTTGTAAAATATAAAATTTTTTGTTGCATTGTAAAAGTTATTGGTCAGGTCAAGACATGAGAGTATTGTCACTATGTACAAAAATGGAGGAAAAACTTCAAAACTGGTTTCTCAGATATTTACAATTTAAATGTTTGTACAAATTGGGTTCTATAGCGAGTTATCGAGATGTTTGGGTTGGGGAGCCTAGTCTTGAGGTGACGAATCACGGACCTTTGCGGGGTCGGGTGGATGATATGGCCAGTTTGGGGACTGTTTTCATGTTCAAAACTTCGACAGTATAAATAAATATTTGTTCTGTCTACCACAATCACACAATACGGCGCTTAACTCCTTTCCTTTCCCTTGATCTTTGTGTCATTTGGAACCTATTGACTATTCTTGCATGGACTTTTTCTAGCTATGTTGGCCTCATCAAACAATACAAATTTACTAGTGATACGTTTGTATTGTTAGGATCTTATCTCAATTAGTAAGGAAATGTACAAAACATATTTTTGTTCTGATTTGATGCCAACCAATATTCATGCATTGACATATCCGACAGTTGTAAAAAAAGGACAACTTTCTTCATACTGACTCCGATTCATACGTAAATGTGTACCTAATATTGATTTTTTTGCCTCAATATATTGTTTTTTTTTTGAGGAAAATCTATAATTTTTCGCCAGATGATTGTTTTTATTTCTGAATATTATACAATTATTGTTGTTGCACAGAGTTATATAAATTCAAACACAGTATTGTTTATGCTTGGAGCTCAAATAGAACAGTTGGCAGCAATCAACTTATTTATAAACAAGTAAAACACACTTTATTGATTATTGAAGATATGACTAATAAAGCTACATATTAATTACTATTTAATTTTTATAAGTTCAAATATAACTTTTTCAAACTAACCCAACAATTAGCAGTACTTACAGGAGCCCATGGAAGAACATAGTTGTCTTGTGTATGAAGGGACGTGATCTACATCTGAGTGCACACGGTTGGGTCTTCGTGCTCTGGTAATTTCTCACAAGTAATTACCTGTTGACCCAACATGACACAAAGGGAAACTTCCTCTTAATGTGACTCATGTCGTAGTTAGAATTTTAAATTAAAAATATGAAGTGTTGTTTTTGATTACATACAGATTCATTTGATAAGACAATAAGTTATTCCCTATAATATTTATCACTTCAGTGTTTTGAGCCAAGGGAGTAAAGCAGCCCACGATAGTGGTAACTGAAAACTTATACTGCTCCATTTATGTGACAAAGTTAAACAATTTTTAAATAATTGAGAAGTTATTTTTTTAATAAATCACAGATTATTTGTAACGCTACAAAATTAGTACATTCTGACTCAAATAGTAGTTTTGTTTAAGGAATTTTAGTGTAACCAATTTGTTCACCAGGCAGTTAAAAGCTATCACCATTCTTGACTCTACGTAGGGATATACAGTGTACATCTCAAACTTAAAACACTTATATTGCAGCTATAAAGTTTATATATTTAAAACATCTTCACTTGTTAAATATATTATTTTTAAATCACACAAGCCACAATATTATATCTTGAAAAAATTTGGTTGTCAATTTCTGTCAAAAATATACAATTGAGGGGACTGACTAATCAAACATTTGAAGCTAAGCAAAAACTTACCGACTATTTTACTTTTATATCTAAAACTTAAAAAGCGCATTGAAATTACTACGTAATTAAAAATCATTAAAAAAAATTAAAATTATTTTTATTATTATCAGCATCCTTACTTTTAGGGGATACTTGCCGTCGTTATGGATCAGTGGCTAAGGATTTGGAGTGCAAATGGCAAGGTCCAAGGTTCGAATACCCAACAGTATTTCACTTGTTGATGAAGTTTGTGCATAGTCCTGCAAGGCCCATGTGAACTGTGAGTGAAATGAAAAAATGTCCAGCTTTCGTTTACCACTCATGTTATAGTTAGAAATAAACAAAAATATGAATTTAAAAACATTTAAATTCATATTTTAACTTCACTAACACAATAATTAAAAACGTATACCAGCCTTTCACCTCCGAAGAATTAACTGTGGAAAAGGAAATGTGACAGATCAGCTAGTTGCTGTCCTACTTACAATAACATGAAACACCAGAGAGGGAGCGGCGAAAAGTACCTTGTCTTTTGGTTGATGACTTTGGGTTTGAAGATATGTGACAAGAGGATAGAAGATCAATTTTAATATTAATCTTAGTTTTTTTTATATATTTAAAATATAAAGAGGCAATATCATAACTAATGAAAACTGAAATGCTTTTATTACATTTACTTACTGCTATGTAAACTAATTTTATATAGTTTCACATCAAGCAAGAGAAAATGTGCTCATATCCCTGTATTTATATCAATGCTGTTTTTTTTTTTTTTTTTATCAAATTAATGAATACAAATATTTGGAATTGACAATAAATGGACATCAGTGTTGGGATACACATAGGGAGCAAGCTATTAAGCAAATTCTAGTATACATTCCATAAAAAGGTTCCGATTTTTGTGTAATTTTTCAGTTCTAAAAATGGTTATTCTCTCCTTTGTGCAACCCCACATCGCATATGGAATATGTGTAAATGGATGGGCCTCAAAACAAAACGCGAATAAGATTTTAATTTCATATAAAAGAGCAATGCTAAAAATTATGAATCTGTTAAACAACATTTTATTGAACTTAAATAAAATAGCCTATATATATATATATATTGGAATGCATTATGTATGTTAAAAATAAGGAGACACAATTGAGAAGATATTGTGAAAATAATTCTATGGTACCAGAAATAAAAATGAAAATGCTTTTCCTCACACAACTCAAAAACTTTTGCGCTGGAATTGGATTGTAAAATTCATTCCCAAGACCATTAAGACTGTTAATAGCAATGAAAAATTTGGACTGTCATGAAAAAAATATTTAACAGAGAATGCACATTTCTCATTAGAAGGATTATACCTTCTATACCTGGGTACTAGTTTAGAAGTACCCAGGGAATACAGCTTTAAAGGTTTGCTGTGTATGTGAACAATATCATCCCCCTGTAGGTGGGATGAACCTCCCTCGTAGGGAGTGCAAACTGTTGAATCGGTTCTGAAGTGGAGTGGGCAGATGTAACCACTGGAAACACAAATGAGGATTGACAGTAGATCAGTCATGTGATTGCAGGGAGTCTATCCAAACAATAGATCACTTAGTTTCAGAGTGCCCCTTGCACTGTTTTACGGAGGGATTAGCTCGCAAAAGTAGAATCAGTGAGGCAGTTCTTAAATGACTTGATGAATTTAGCTCTGTGACGGAAGATCCCTTTACATTTTTATTTATATTAATATTTAGTGACTTTTTGAGTTTTTCCAAGTTTAACACAGGTTTTATTTATTTTAAATTTAAAATAAATGCTAGCTGACAAAAAACCATACAATATAAATATAACTAGTGACAGTATATCACTTATTCCAAGTAATGACCATATTTATTGTATATAAGTTTAAAAAGTATGAATAAGATATTTTGAATTTAATTTAACTCAATTTTATCCTCATTTATGTGAAATTAAATTCCCTTTGTAGAGCTCATTAAAATATTTGTCAAATTATTAAGTTGTTTCACATTTTGTGCTAATAATACCACATCTGCAAATGCCCATTATTGGATGGCTTTAGCTAAGAGCTAGAGCAATGGTTTGCCACACAGCTGGTGTAGATTCGATTTCCGTTGTGAATATAACAGTTGTTACCCCTGTGCCGCTCCCAGATTCAGAAGTTACATGAAGACAGTGGTCCATAGAGCCTACAAAACAAAAATGGGCTATCTAAGCAGGCGAGGGGAACTGTGTCTTAATTAGGCATCTCTCCCTACTAAGCGATATGAAATTCAATTTAAATTACTATCTGCAAATGCACAATTTTTATGACAGTTTGTATTTTAATGCCTGTCTATGTATTTTGTGAATTTTGGAAGGTCAGTTTCTAGAGCTAAACTAAACAGTAATGTTGAAACACTATCCCTTGTCTTTCCCCTGTGTTTATCTTCGCATACTGGACCAAACACTTTTCTTAATACTCTATTTTCAAAGACAATAAGCTTCTTCTCATATTCCTTTCTCAGTGTCCATGTTTCTGCTCCATATAGTAACACAGGGAGGACTATTGTATGGTTGATTTGATCTTAGTTTTCCTAGACAATATTTTTGATTTAAGTAATTTCTCTACTGCCCAATAGGTCCTTGAGGCTAATAAGGCTAGTCTATTTTGGATTTCGTTTTCTTCTTTTATGTTTTGTGCTAAATTTATGCCGAGGTATTTAAACTCTTCAACTTTTTCAAATTCCCACTTGTCCACTTTAATATTTTGTATTCTATTCATTCCTTGTCTTCTGGTTTTATGCATATATTTTGTCTTATCCTGGTTTATTTCTAATCCCACCTTTCTGGTTTCTTGAATGAGCATTTTTGCTAAATTTTCCAGATCTGTTCTACTGTCAGCAAGAAGAGCAACGTCATCAGCAAAAGCTAACACATTTACTTTTGATCCAACATAGATCCCAGCTCTTAAATCTTTTGTCTTCCTGAGTGCATCTTCAAACACTAGGTTGAAGAGTAGAGGTGATATCCCATCACCTTGACGAACTCCTGTATTAACTTCAAATCCCTCTGTATATTCTCCACTTATATACAGTGTGAGGAAATTATGAATAAAGAATTTTGAGAGAAAAAAAGGCCTGTAGCAGAGCGTCTTGGCGAGGCCGTAGGCCGAGGACCCCCACGAGACCGCAGGCCCAGCTTACCTCACGAGCGCATCGAGTGGCGACGTGAGTTTGCACGCGAAGCGTGCAGGGGTGTCCCCTAGTTGTCATTATAAAAGTCTACCTCTCAACAATCAGAATGAGGTTAATTATATAATTGGCTGGGAAGGACATATGATACATCTATCAAACCGTTAAATATTCGAAAAAAAGAATATACAAAATTATTGACCCACCCACCCACCCATACACGCACAGTGGTATTGGTATACCACGTGTGGTCAGTACGTGTATTGGTGGGTCAATACCACTGTACGTGTATGGGTGGGCGGGTGGGTCAATGCAAATGTACGTGAATGGGTGAGTGGGTGGTTCAACGCCAAAGTACGTGAATGGGTGGGTGGGTGGGTCAACGCCAATGTACGTGAATGGGGGGCGGGTGGGTCAATGCCAATGTACGGCAAACAACCTCACCCCCTCCCTACCATAAATCATTCACATAATTATAGTTCAAGGTTGTAAGTATAGTTTATTAACTTAATTACACATAATTAAGTAAAGTTGCCATCGATATGTACACTACTGATTAAGTGTGAGGTCTTATGTTACAGACAAATTTCTTTAGGTATTGATTTTTACTGTCTCTAATACTTAATACTTTAATTAAGTTACCTTTTTATATAATTACAAACATGTTATAACAAGTGTTACTTTGAGTACCTGCGATGTTAGAATGATGTCTAGAGAAGAGAACTGAGAATATTATACAGTACCACTGTACGTGTATGGGTGGGTGGGTCAGTACCATTGTACGTGTATGGTTGGGCGGGTGGGTCAGTACCACTGTACGAGTATGGGTAGGCGGGTAGGTCAGTACCACTGTACGTGTATGGGTGGGTGGGTAGGTCAGTACCACTGTACGAGTATGGGTGGGTGGGTGGGTAGGTGGGTCAGTATCAATGTACGTGTATGGGTGGATGGGCGGGTCAGTACCACTGTACGAGTATGGGTGGTTGGGTGGGTCAGTACCACTGTACGTGTTGGTACTGTGGTATAGATATGTCTGTGTATACTCACTTATTCACATCTGTGCATAATATGAACTGTGTGTGTATATTTTTATATTTACACACACAGTACCATCTTGATTTATCAATACATATTTGTGTCAATTTTATAAGCTTATCTGGGATGCCAAACATTTCATACATTATGGTATATGTTACCACCACTCATAATTGTTAACTTAATAAATATAACATTTTCAATGTATAACATATTTTAACTTGACTATTGCCTGTGAACTGATTGGTTTTTTTGACAAAATAAGTCTTAAAAACGTGATATAAATCTAAATATGGAATATATACAAATTTCAATTATGTTTATTACAGTAAGAGTAGGAAACGATTAACTCTTGAAATTTAAATCATCTTTAGATGATCTTTTGTTACATTTACCACTGTTCTAACCTTTTAAGTTGGGCAATTTGACAAGTTCAAGGCTACAAGTGTACGTAATGACAGTCCCTTGCATTGTTATACTTAAAAATCTTCTGTATGTAAAGGAAAACCAAAATGATTTTCTGTTGCAAGAAAATTCATTATTTTGACACTAGAAGAACACAAGATACTGTCACACCAACTTCTAGATTGCGAAAAACAATAATTAGCCATATATATATTTACAAATTAAGTGTTTTAATAAACTGCCACAAGACATTAGAAACTTAGAATTCCAACTGTTAGCAAATAATCTGTCAAGTCGGTTAATAAGTACATTAAATTAATGACTTTTTTAAAACACAAATGTTATCTTCTGTAGGCCTAGACTTAGTAATAATTGTTTCTTAGTTATAGTTAATACATTGTTATTTATCACATTATTTATTCTTATTTATTACTTTATCTTTTTTTTATTATGTTATGTTTTTAAATTGACAAAGATTTTGTACTACTTTATTGTACATTGTTTTATACTGTACTATTTCTTTGACACTGTTAATAGCAATGTAAAATTGACAAATGACAAAAAAAGAGTAGAATTGAAATGTACAACTGAATGCCGAGGGATGATGTAGATAATGGAAAATTCAATAGTTTTATACCGAAAACAGCAAGAAAACTCATAAGCTCAAAGAGAAACCTAACTAGCACTATACAACTAAATAAACACAAGAACTTTCAAGAAAAGGTTAAGTAAACATACACAATAAATAAAACTATTGGCTACTAAACTATGAGAAAAAATGATATAACAAAGATCAAAATATTTATAGAGTTGAGACCCATCCCCCCCCCCCCCCACCAAAGCTGGAAAGCGTGCCAACAGGGGGATGGCTCAAAACAAGTCGAACGATGGGATCACGGGTGGCAGTTGGAGGGTCAAAATAACACTCGGCAGCTGAGCAAAACTGAAATTTATTAACATGAAAGCCAGAAAAATTAATTAATCAAAACGGCAGAAGGCCACAAGACTAATTCGCACTTAAATAATTAACAATTACACTGAAATTAACAAGATAAGACACAAGCTACAAAACCAACAAACTCTACAAATACCAAAATTTACAATTAACAACTATATGGTGTATGGCCCATCTGCAGTTTAGCCAGAGACACCCAAAACGTAAGCAATTAAAGCCCCAATTAAAAGTGAAGAAAATTATAAAAATTTTGGTATCACCAAATACACCGGCAATTTGGCCCGCATCCCTTGATTCCACCGAGGCCAGGGAGTAAGCCGGAATCCCTGGGCAGCTCCGAATCAGATGTTATGTAAAAGTACAATAATCCCCTTTTGGTGAAAGTTTAAAAATTAAACAATTTTAAAAAAAATATAACACGGTACCGTTCGAGTAAAATTTCACTTCAAAACCCCCCCTAATACACTTAACAAAAAATAAATAACAATAACTAGGCCTAAGCATATAAATAAATAATAACAGGATTTAACAATGGGGACCTAACAAATATAAAAATCTAAACAAATGTAACAAGAAAATAAACTAATTAAAAATAAATAACAATAAATATTAACAGCGAACGTTCTTTGTGTATTTAAAGTTTTTCTTTCTTTAATAAATAAATATATGTAAGTCCCCATGGCTGAGTTCCATAAATCACTGTTCAGTCTTAGGCCTAGGCCACATAAAGTTCCACAAACATTTTTTTTTTTCCTTCTTCTTTTGTTTTTTCTTTCCATTTCCTTTTTCACTTTTAAATTAAACCCCCAGCTCAGCCTCCGGGAAACAACAAGGAAAGCACTGACCTGAGGACAGAAGACTCATACCCAAAGATGTAGGTGGGGCAGCAGGGTCACCAATGGCCTCTATACATGGTCCTCAGGCCAGGCTGGCAGTGTGGATGGTAGACAATCCCCGGACGGCAGGCCGAGGGCTGAACGTCCCACTCAAGGACCCTGGACTGAAAGGCCAAACACAGCAATTAAAAACAGTCCAGCCATCACCACCAAAATACTATACATAACCCCTAATACATGACATGGCAAAACAAAACAGGAACAGACAAAATTGTACAGTATTGGAGCACCCTAGAAAATAAAAGATAAATTTTTAGGCTATGAAGAATTATGTTGGAAACTCGGATTTAAGACAAATTACAAATTAACAAATTATAAAAGAATTAATTACGTATATGGAACTAAAAATGACAAACTGAAAACTAGGCTATGGATACATGAGCAATAGGTTATAACATGAAAATCAAAGTGTACAGCTAGGCTAGGTAATTGTCAAAGAACAAAAATATGGTAAATCGGTAACTACAACTGTAAAGAGGCTCAACAAAACATTATACAGAACTACTATTGACAATAAAGGCAGATCTAAAAAGCATTAACGGTAAAAAGTAACATGGCACATGGCTCAAACCTAGGTTAACCAAACTAGACAAAGAAAATACAACTTTAACAAAACCCTGAAAACACAAGCAAGAACGATTAATATTATTGCAACAACATATTCTCACCAAAAGGGTGATTAGATATTAAAACTTACAAAATGAACACTTACGTTTTGGGAGCCTTAGCCTATCATATTCTCGTGACGAACGGCTGCTGAGAACAAGAGAACAGACAGGCCAACTTGACCGAAGCTGCTGGAACACGGAACGAAACGGAACTGGGCCAACGGCCACCAAACTACGCGAAACACAGGGCAAAAGCGAATCTCAGGCAGCCCGGCAGACTACGACGGAAAAAACGAAACTGTACCGGTCCAAGACCCGGTACAGAGTACATATAGACATCACTGTACTGATATTTGTACAGTATTTAGTAAACATGTTGGTGCATGTAAAGGGATGAGTTTTCTCCTTGAAATACCATTTTACCAAGAGTAGAGTTACATTTGTTTTATTAAAAAATAATGCTTCATTTGCATTAGTAAAATTACTTCAGTTGTTCCTTTATACATAAACATACGGAATACTATTCTAAAATAAAAAAACAGGTTCAATATTGAATAGATTTGATAACAAACTATATATTTCTCAAACAATATAAAAATATGTATACACAACAAAGCACCATCTTCCCGATCACACCTTAAAACTTCTACTTTAAATAAAATTGCAAAATCCCAAGTAAAATGGACCTAGACTTGGATTGAGGAGGCATACATATACAAGATCAAACACTGTACAGTAAGAAAAATAAATAGAAGCTATTTATAGCACATTCTATAAAACATACCGCAAAGTGTAGGTTAAAATATTAACAAATTAAACTAGTGAATGTAACAAAGTTATTTTCTATCTAATTAATTAATATACAGCTACTTTTGAACAAAAATATAACACACACATTTTACAAATGTATTTAACCCATTCCCCTACTTTGACGGAACCATTCTGCGCCGCCGATAAGGGGCCCAGCTATACAATGACGGAACAGTTACGCGACTGTAATAGTACGTGTGTTTCTTAACAGGAGCAGCACTAATCAGTCTGTTTCGTTCCTATGGTTCCGTACTGAGTTTATCTTGTTGTTTCTTTTATTTGATGGGCTGTGGAGAACGTTAGAAGTCAGCTGTTAGTGACGTCACCTGTTAGTGTGCCAAGCCAAACCACTACCGGAGTAGTTGTTTGTAAACAATCGTAGCCGATCGTGCGTTGCGAAATAGTCAAATAGATCAGTATATTGGTGATTTAGATGATACTTTATTTAGTGATGAAGATATTGGGGCTTGTGACCGTATAACAAGAGAACAGTTATTATCAACTGACGATGAATATTCCGATGAGGAACATACTGTCACTGACAACAGGCCTACAACTGCTACAGTAAATAACATTGTTCAAGGTAGGCCTACGCCTAATATTGATACTATTAGTGATAAATCGGACGATGAAGTGATAAATATAGTAAACCAAGATAGGCCTACTACTCCTAGTAATGATAATGTGCAAAACATAATTGAATTAGTTGCCTTAGGGGAGATTAGGACAGTTAGAAACTCTATTTATTTGGGAAGAAGCTCCAAATGAACCACAACATTTTGTCTTTCATGGGGAGAATATTGGGGTCAATATACCTGATTCTGAACATCTAAATTCAGAACTAAAAGTATTTTTACAGTTTTGTAATTATGATTTTTTTTGAAAAAATAGCTGTGGAAACTAACAGAAATGCACAAAAATGTTTATCAGATCCAAACCGTAAAACATAAATTTTAATTTTTTTCCATATTTTATTATTTAGCTGTTATGAGTGATTAAGGGGATATAAAATTATTAGAATAGTCATTTACAAGTTAAAAATATTAACCTTTAACCAAAAACTTTAAAAAAATGGATTTTTTGGACCCTATTTGTTGGTTAAAAAATAGTAGGTGAATGGGTTAATAAAATTAGCTTTTATGATATTTGTAAAATATTCATACGAGTGAAAATAATTCAACATTAGCCCAAACCCAAAGGGGTAATCAAAAACTGACCCTACTTGAAGACGCCTGATTTCGGACAAAGTTCTACTTGGCCAACATTTTATTTCTTATTACCTGTTCTCTTTATTATCTACCTGATTTTAATAACATTACAATGACAAAAATATGATGTTTCAATGGCAAATTTATTTTTACATATTGTAACTATATTTATGAACAGCGGAAGACATACATATTGATTAACATAGTACATTTCAACATGAAATACATTCTTGGAATTTACTAATCGTTGAAGTTTTAGGAGAATTGATTTTAATATAAATATTAACAAACAATATATTCCTAAAACTAGAAAAATAGAAGTTTAAAATGTTACTATTATTTTTATTCACTAGTATCGCAATATATTTCTTTTCATGTAGAAGTCTCACTACGTATTTGTAATAAATAAAAAAAAAAAAAACAGTAATTTATCTTGATTGTGATAAAAAAGCCATTCTAATATATTAAGTGTTATACTCACAAAATTATTCTTTAGATTAATACATAAAATGGTATATAATACATCTAGATACATGATACAAATATATTTTCAAACAAATTTTTTACAACATCCTTGCAAAATAATTAAATATATCCAGCCTTTTTAGAATTTTCAACTGCCAGTATAAGGGTTAAACTAACAACAATTTTCAACTGCCAGTATAAGGGTTAAACTAACAACAATTTCTACTTTGGTGTTGATGAATCATGTTGGTTTACCATTTAAAAATAAAACTAAATAAAGTCAACATATTAAATATGAGTAAACATGTTGTTCTGCAACAAAGAGTGTGTAAAATTACTACTCTTACATTAAATTTTATAATAATTAAGTTTTAATATACAGAGATTAATAATTAATTAATGTACATCTTAAACATAATATCTACACTTATGTAAAGAAATCAAACAATACATAACACATGGATGGATAGCAACTTGTATAGTGGACAGTGAAGAAAGTTTCTCCACAGTTAAAATTACTTTATATCGGTGATTCCGGTTTATTTCCTATAAAAACCAATTTTAGGAGGAGGCCCAAAGTTGATGTTGTCAGATATGGGTGCAGTGGGGTCCATTCCCACCTCAGAAATTACAGGTGCCAACGGCACGTAATTAGGCGTACTCTCACTTCCATCTGGTACGTCAAACGGTAGAATCTGCTGTGCAACTTGAGAGTCCGGCGTTACTCCCATGGTGTTGTAGATTTCTTTCATTATCATCAGCAGCGTATCTTCAGATTCCCTGCAGATTGGTCACTGATTTAACTTCAGATTTAATAGGTCAGTTATTAATTAGCGATACCATTGACTACAGAAACAAACAAACAGACCAAGCCAATTAATTTAGACATGCTATTAAACGGTTATTCGCTTCAAATAAGCGCTCAGTCAACTATTTGGCGTACAATTAGGTCAGCTATTAGTCACCTCATCTTGTGCTGGAGAGACAGATAGAGATAGCAATGAAGAAGAAGATAAATGAAAACTCTGTGGGGAAATTTTCATGAAGCTAGTAGGCTTTTTGTACTGCAAAAGAGGTCAGTTAGACTTTTATCTGGGGCCCATACTCATTGCAAACCTCTTTTTGTTAAATTGAGAATATTGTCATTACCTTCTATTTACGTCTTGTCTGTTTTGTTATATGTTAAAAGAAACCTGTCTCATCTAAATTATTACCTCTGTACATGATTATAATACTAGGAATAGGTACAATTTATTAACTAGAAAATGTCATTTACTTTAACACAAAACAGCTTCACTAACCACGGTATCAAAATGTTTAATAATCTTAAAGAGTTACCAATTAATAATTTTAAAAATAGTACTAAGACTTTGTTGCTAGATTCTTGCTTGTATAGAGTTCAAGAGTTTTATGAAATTGACTTTAACATTTCTTGAGATTTGTTAATATATAAGCATCTGAATTTATTGACAAATGTTCTACATTTATTGTAATGTGTTATAGCAAATAAAGGAATCTGATTCTGGATCTGAATCCACTGGCGCTACCTATGAAAACCTAACAAACTAATTTCACGGAACAGAAACCCCTGTTTCTTAGGACCCATAAGAGTTGGCAGTCTTCTTGTTTCTATAGTCAATGGTGAAAGGTTTGGTTTGAAAACACTATGTCATTAGGTCGTTTTTATATGAGAGGTAATAAATCTTGTAGGAATGTGTTATTTGGAAATGATCACATATTGAAAACACTGGGTATTATAGACATGCCCTTATCTTTGCTGTGGTAATACAAATGGCCTAGCCTGTGTTTACCGATCAGTAGGCCACTGTGTGTTTCCATCACATTTTACTCTACATTTCATATTTAGTAGATATTGTATATTATATATTCTACACTAAGTTGTTAATTTTCAAATGCCAATAAATTAAATTCTATGCAAGGCATCATCAGTCAACACAAACTTATTTGGTGTAGAATACAAAACAAGATAATATAAAATTAAAACAAATGAAAATAATTTTAAAAATATTAATTTTTAGGGATGGACGAGAGGAGATTTTTAGGTTCGGGAGGGAAACGAGAGGGAAATTAATTTCCTCCAAAATTTCGGGAGGGAAACGGGAGGGAAATTAATTTCCTCCCAAATTTCAAGAAATTTTCGGAGGGAATTTTTCCCAGCTTATCATACATTAATTTTCAAACTTAGTAGATAAAACAAATAAACCAAATCATTTTATAGTAATAATAATTAATTGGTATGTGATCTAGTAGGAAATTCAACCATTAATGTTAAGGCACATTTATGTACTCCTTATTTTATTAAATCTTTTTTATTTTTTGCCTGCTATCCACAAAACAGAAAAAAATCAAACAGGTTTAGACTAAACAATAACAGATTACACACTTAATAAACAAAGCAATCTTATTTGATATAACTGAATTAAAATTGTAAATTTTAATTAAAATCATCATAAAAACTAGACATGGATGAATTCTTCAATTAAGTAACTGAACTACATTATAACTAGGAACTGAAGTTGCACACAGAGCCAGCATCTTGGCAGTCCCTTCCTTATTCCCCTATCCCCCCCCCCCCCCCAAATCCTCACGGATAAACTTAGTAATTATTACTGCACATGTATTGACTATTGTAGAGATGTGCATTTGTTTTAATTCTATTAATAACTGCCGCTGTAGTCATAAGAAAGCAACCTCTATTTCTTCTCTGTGATTGTCAACTAATCACACAGGCGGTCGATCTGGTTTATCTGGTAGTTCCGATCACGGTAGCGAAGCTTTTGGGCAAAAGCTGGATCAAGTGATTCTACGATTCAGGCGTCATCGCCAAACACAGTCGATTGCTTTCAAAATTGTCGCTTTTCAACAAAAAATTGATTTTGTATACGCCATAAAAAGTGGATCTGTAGTTATTTTATTCAGTAATATAATAATGGTTATAATAAACCGGAAATAAGCTGTGAAATATAATCAAATTTGTAAATCTAGATGCCAAAATACCGGTAGTTTAATGGATCGATAGTAATAATTTAATAATTGTGCATCTAAATATAAATTTAAAAGTCGTTTACGATCAATTATTTTTAATAAATTATGATCGGTAATGAATGTGTGCAACTCGAAACTACTTCGATACATAGAAAGATAATCATTTCATCACGAGGAATTTCTGACGTATTGGAGTGACAACGGTATACGTAATCGGCAAATGTATGCCTAGCAGACGAGATGCAATCTGAAATATCAGCTAAATGCCAACTGGCAACTGGTGATACAAAGTAGATTTGTGCAGCTAAATTATAAATTTATGAAATATACACAAGAAGTATGATAAAGTTTCGGTTCAATAAAAATTATTGTTCCTTATTGCTAAATCCGTCCGTTTTAATAAATAAATAATAATATAATCTTTGATTTGGATTGAATTGTTTTGCATTTAACATCGACGTAGTAGTAACAATTATGATCAGGGAACCGTTCACTGAGTTCACAAATCAAAATTATCGTATTGTAATGCATTTTACACTCCATCTGTGTTACTTTCTAATCTAGTCAGGAAACCGATCGACAGTTTGACAGAAGAAAATATCGTATGCCTGCAAATGATACATGCACATTTGGCGATCCAAAGTGTTCACAAACAGATTATTAATTGACATTCGCTACAGCGATATCTACTTATTTTTTATTCAATTGAAAATAAATAAATATTGTTACGTCGCACGATACTTGAACGCCATCACGATATTTTATATGATCTGATACGATATTTTCTTCTGTCAAATCATTGGATGATTCCCTACTCAGAATAAACACCTAAACGGATCACATCACCTCACGGGAAATATACGATAATTTCAATTCGGAAACGAACAGAACGGTTCATTGTATGTACATGAGAGAAATGGACTTTTGCCATGGGAAGGAAGATTTGTTGTTTTGTTGGACAGTAAAGTGACCTGTTCTCGGGAGCAGTTTGATTGAATGATTTTACGTTACTGACACACACAAACATTGGAATATAGGCCCACTCAGTTTTCGTTCATTATCATTTGGGTTTCGGTCAACAGTTCTGTCCTATACTAGATTTGTTTAGTTGGATCATAGATCTCGGTAACTTGTTCGACTTTAATAGTTTTTTTTGAGCATCGTGATCCGGATATCTCGTTCACTTAGATGAGCTTTGTCAAATGAACGGGTCGTGAGAACGTCACATCTACGTTCGACCCCAACTGTCGACTCCGACAGTCAGTCGTCAGTCACTACGTAACTTCACTGCCACACTATAAGCAATAAATTACATTCCACGGTATTCGAGACACAAGCCTATCATAATTTTATTAACCTTTCATTTTAATTTATATTGATTGAAAAAATCCGAACTTGACCATGAATGTCGATTATAACCGTGTTGTTGAGATCGAACTATTTAGTTGGTTAAGTTACATCTTAGAAAAACTCTCGAATGGAATTCCCGATCGTAACAAAATTTCCTTCTCGCAGGACGAGAATTATAATTTCCCGGGGAATTCCCGAAATTTCGAGACTCGTCCATCCCTATAATAAATATCTGGTTAATAAATCATTTCTAATTAAAGTATATATTTAACTAAATTGGGCAATGTGTAAAATAAGTAAATAAGTAAAATAAGTTGATAATAAAAGAAAAACAAAATTAATAATAAATTAAATTTATGAAATTAATAAATTGTGATGATTGCAAATGATTGCAATAGGACAAAAAAAAGAAATTTAAAGGAAGATTCAAAGGACACTTTCCAAATACAGTACAACCTCGATTATTCGGCCTCGCTTTATCCGGCATTCTGTGTCATCCGGTTCAGCAAGTAGTTAACAATAAAAATTATTTACAAGATAAAATTACAATTAATCGGAAGCGACTTTCAGTTTTGAAATGCAAATGTCGTACACAACAGTTTCGGTTTTGCATAGCATTCGGTTTTGCAGGCACTATATTGACTAGTCGCTCTCTCACGACAAGCAATCGCTTGTTACTGCATAATAATTTAATAATGCGCTTGAAGATCTGATCTGGCAATGTTGTTTACTTTTGTTCAGTGTGGCTGACTGGAAGAGTTCTATTTGGGAGTGAGGAGGAGTAGAACAGTTCATTTTATGTACACAACCTCGGCATTGTCAGTCTGTTGTTTATATAGTGGAGTGAACACATATTCTCCTTTTTTAAGCAGTGGTTTATTATAAGTGAATAAGTGTTTTTCAACCAAGATGAGTGAAGTAAAAAATAAAAAAGTGGTTGTAACTATAGAAGAAAAACTTCGAGGGATTATAAGGCTTGACTCAGGGGAACCAGCCAAAAAGATCGCCGCTGAGTTAGGCGTGATAAACATTGTTCGTTTCATTACAGTTGCTGGAGAGCGCGTTACGTCACATGCAATTGTAGGCGCCCCGCTTACATGTGCTATCTGTTATCAGTTACTAAACGTGTTTCTCCAATAAAACCAAGTTATTTATGACTTATGTTTTATCCGGCTTTGATCGTATCTGGCTTGACCTTCGCCACATAAGGCTGGATAACCGAGGTTGTACTGAACTAAATTTATCAGTGTGGTGTACCAAAATTTATCGCCAAATTATTTGTGCCACCGCTTTGTACGAATTGTATTGAGTCACATTAAATCGTTTTGTACTTCTACCAACTCTTAATATGCTAATTTAGAACTTGTAATTGAAAACACACAATAATTAACCAATTACCATAGTTAACTTTTAGTGTTAAAAGTGAAACATTGGAATATGCACCAAAAACAAACAAGCATATTAAAAGAATCAGGACAATGTAATGTACTATGGGGAGTCGACAGTAGCACTTTATATATTGGGGAAACTGGCTTGATCATAGTGCAATGGCTGATCATTCCAGTTACTTAAGTGCATTGCAAGTAAAAAAAGAACATATAAAAAATCTTTCATAGTTATGTATTATTAGTATATTAGGGCAGATAGGACATCAGCAAACTTACTTATGAAGACAAGTCCGCAAACACCAGAGTGTAAACAAACACAGGAACAACATATTTTTCGGATGGAACAGGATTTGGCAGAGGCTTTTGTTTTGTCTGAAAATGACAGCTGGTGGTTTGTCTATGAGATCTTTGGTGTGAAGGGAAGAGCTTTTAAGATGTTAAACCCATCTTTCAGTCAAGACAAATATTTGTTTACGACTTCTGTGGTGTTAGTGGGTTTGTCTTCTCAGGTAAGGTTGCTGATGTTGTATCTCTCCTAATACACTAATTCCTGGCCTAGTGGCTTTTAACCTCACCAAAAATTTCCCAAACATTGAATATAGCTGTTCCATTTTTTTTATAAGTACTTAAAATGTACTGTAAGACAGCTTTTTTTGTAAGTAGACTTGAAATATTTCACATATATAACATGACTTAAAAGTTAAAAAGTCCCCCAGTAAAAAAAAAAAAAAAAACAAAAAAAAACAAAAATCAAGTTACTAACCAATAGCAGACGTGACTACTGAGAGCGAAAAGATACTCGTTGAAACTCTCCAGCGGGGCTTCTTGTAGCACGTAATCTATTCTACGGCCTCCGTTCAACTTTCCCATCTTAACATCAGGTCCAGGATTGTTGTCTATGGTTTGATCATTTTCAGTAGCATTAGAACAAGACTGCATTAATTCATTTTCAATCACCTGCATAAAAAAAATGGTATAATATGTATCGAATAAACTAATCCTACACATATTAGTCTAAATCATGTTTAATAAATCAAAGGACAAACAAAGCATAACGCTCAATTTGTAACTTTTTAATGCTGAAAGAGCACACTTTGTTTTCAGAAATTCTAATTAACGTCGAGCGATTTCATTCAACTGTTATATCCAAAACAGTCCAAACTGAACTTTTCAAAACACCAGACCATCCACAAACAGAAAACATTACTGTTCAGATACACATTAAACTTCTCTGTGTTTCTGTGTTTATTTTAAGATGTAAAATGAACTCATAAAATGTATGTCACTGTCAACTTAAAAGTGACACAACATACAAGAATAAAATTGAAACTTGTGATTGCAAAAGGGCCAAAGAAATTACAAATTCGAATTGACTTGCACAAACATAGTCGTTATACTTCACATATTAATCTGAAATGATCATATTGTTTTAATGGTATTTAAAACAAACTTCATTCAAGTAAAATACAGTATTGCAATTTTTCCCGCAAACTTAAGTAAAATAAATTGAAATTTGTCTAGTACTGTGGGTCCCAACAACAGTTCAATATTTTTTTAAATCAGTTTAACTTAATTTTTGGTGCGTGTTTTCTTCTTCAATTTATAACAAAAAAAGTAAGAAGATTGTAATAAAAATTGTAAAATTTTTTAAGCTAAATGTATTTTTTCGTGTAATCAGTATGATTTATTACAATATCAAACCTAATAAATCAGATTGTAATGGGCTTGAATCGTTTGCAGAGCACTGCTGCAGAGTGTTGTAATTTATCCAGGGCCTGCCTTTGTTTGTGTGTCACACAATATTTTATTAGAATTACTTCAATTTTATAACTAAAAAAAATCCTTGTATTTGTCCTCTTGGCAATTAATTGACTGTGGTATACATCAGGGGTCTATATTAGAGCCATTATTATTTTTAATATTTATAAACAATCTGCCAAAAAGTGTTGAATATCCATTAATTCTATATGCAGATGACACAACATCGGTAATCAAAGTAAAAACTAATGATTTACTCATTGAGTCTATAAAAAATAATATTTAACAACCAACATTGTGGTTCAAAGCTAAAGGTATTGGACTAAATAGCTCTAAAACACAGACAGTTAAATGTAGTACATATCAAAATAAAGAACCAATTGTCAGTAAAATAGTTTAAAAAAATAAGAATATAGAAGTAACAAACATTCGTAATTTTTTTGGGGAGTAGTATTAGGCAACAATTTATCATGGAAGTGGTATATTGAAAAATTGCCAAAAAAAAATAAACACATGTTGTTATCAAATGCATGATAATGATTTATTATGCATTATTTTATACATTTGTTAATTATGGAATAGAGCTTTGGCGTATGTCAACCAAACACATTTAACATCTTTGTGATGCTGAAAAATTATGAGAATTATGACTTTTTCAAATAAAAATTCCTCATGCAAACATTTATTCAAAGAGCTTAACATTTTAACAGTGCCTTCTTTGTACATTTATAAATGTGTAATTTACATAAAAGTTAATTATAACTCTTTATATAATAAACAGCATCAGCATAATTGTGACACAAGGAGTACACACAATGTTGTACTTCCAAGGTGCAGATTAACTGTAGTAGAACATAGTCCTCAATATATGGGCATTAAATTTTTTATCAAACTCCCAGAAGATATAAAGTTTATAACAAAAACTGAACAATTCAAAAGTAAATTAAAGCATGTTTTATTAGATAAAAATTAGTAAGTATATTTGTAGTAACAAATCAATTTTTAAATGATAAATTTTAGGCTCATTAACAATACAATTTGTAATAATTTTAAAATTGAATGCATTTAAATAGATTTGATCAATAGTTATTTACTTATTTTCATTTTAAAAATATATATATTTCATATAGTATAAGTATATTGTTACTTGACAATGTAACCTGTCTTTGTATAGCCTAGATTTTAAGCTCACACTGTAAAAAATGTATTTTAATTGTAAAAATATATTATATTCTATTATTATACACCCAGAAACACATTTCTAAAACATATCAGTCCCAAGAACAAGTAGTTTCAATTAGTTCCAAGAAGTGTTCCCTTTGGAGTTATAATATTTTACAAGTTGAATGAATTGGCCACTAACATTTATACCAAAAACATTACAGCAGTTACAATTTTACATAAGATAAAATGCATGAAAAATGCTTAAAACATTGGTTTAGTGTAAAGAAAGATAGATATCTTATTTTCTTACTTTAAATTACAATCAAGTGAAACATGTAATTTTCAAAACAGCAATTTAAATCTTTTTTAAATGACTGTTTTGAAATCACTACACAACATAAATAATCTATTTCAACAATAATTAGATATTTATAAATTTATATTCAGCAAATTTTGTTCTTCTCTTTTTCTATTTCCAAACCCAAAAACACCCAGGATATTTTCATTACCTTTCTGTCTCCAGCAACTTGAGAACAGAAATCTCCATTACTATATTTCGTCTAACCACCAGCTGTTAATACAGCATTTTCTCAAATTCATGTTTACTTCTTGATCACACCCCACCTGTGGTGCATAAACCTGACTATTTGAGATTACATTGTTGTTTTGCTTGGTTTTTTTTTCACACTTATGTTAATACCAAACGCCATTACACTGTATGCTAACCTATCACTTCCTTCCTAATCCTTCTCCTTGCCACTTGGTTTTACCACAGCCAAAACCATAGGTTTTCTGTTTTCCATTACATCTGTGATTTCATCAACTTTTCCTGTCAAGTTTAATATATTCAAGGTTTCTCATTGTCTCTGTTAATACTGTCCTTAGTTAATTTTGGAACCTGTGTTATTTTCCACTACCAGCAAGCAGGACTGTTGCAGAAAAAATATTTAGCTTAAAATAATAATTATCCTATATATTAAAACAATCGGTTCATTTAGTTCACACACTTTCTGAACTTATTACTTAACCGATTTTGATGACTTTTTTTATTCAAAAGATAATTTTGATTTTTAAGTAGTAACGGAGCTAGATTTATGAAATTCCCATAGCTTTTAGTCCTACAGGCGTCAAAGTTGCAATGCTATTCTTATGGAGATTAATTTTAATTGCCCAGCTGGCAGCATAAACAAATGTTAAAGGGTCCAAATAATTTGTTAGGTTAAACAGAGAGAGAGCAGCACAGTAAAATATCAAGTTAATTATAAAAGATATAAAAGAGCGAATACATGTCTGTCTGCGTGTGTTATGATCAGCTGTTAAATAAAATGAAAACATCTGAAATAGGCTTAGTAATAATGTTGGTTGTTTATAATTATTATTACTATAAATACAGTGCAAATCAAGAGCTAGCTACAGTGAATTAATTTAAATAATATGATTTTACTTAGTACAATTTAATTACTAATATTTGAAGTCAAAAGTTACATACTGAGGCCGAGGCATCAATCGC
Source organism: Stictocephala bisonia (assembly GCA_035578905.1). NCBI lineage: Eukaryota > Metazoa > Arthropoda > Insecta > Hemiptera > Membracidae > Stictocephala > Stictocephala bisonia. Next base: position 43,630 of record JAQJVL010002389.1, on the reverse strand, counting down.
TGCGTTCGTAACGGTGTTGGCATGAGAAACATGCACGGGTGTCCCCTAGTTACTAATTAATATTTAATAGAATTATTGTGCTACCTTATTCATTTCTTGCTCAATAGCTTGCTCATCTGACCTATGGAACATGGCCAGTTGATACACTGTGTTCCAAGTGGTTCGGACGGATTCTACTAGACGCTGCTTCAGTGCTGCCCCCATGTGCTCCAGTGTGTCCTTTAATTCTACATATAAAAAGACAAAAAGAGCATTAACGGTTTTGTTAGTTAAAATCTGTACATGTATTGCTGATAGTACGAGGGCTATCCAGAAAGTAACAGACGTTTTTGAATTGTGTGGCAGTGGGCGGGGCTTCAGCCGCCATCTTCGTGTCAAAACACCCTGACGTTCAGTACGCATCGAACTGTTGTCGCACGCAGTCTGTACCTCTTTTGCTTGTCTCACTTTGAATAGTTAAAATGTGTGCTGCAATTGAAAATCCCGCCACTTGTGAAGTGCGTTCAGTGATAAGGTTTTTGTTGGCAAAAAACCATAAACCAATTGAAATCTATCGCCAACTGTGTGAAGTTTATGGAAATGGAATAATGAGTGAAAGCAGAGTAAGGCAGTGGTGTATTGACTTTAAAAATGGCCGCACCAATGTTCATGACGATAGTCGTAGTGGTCGGCCTAGCCTTGTGACTGAAGATTTGATGTTGAAAATCAATGACAAAGTTCGTGAAACTCGCCGTTTCACAATGATTGAATTCTCAGAATATTTCCCATAAATTTCACGAAGTTTACTTCATGAAATTGTTGTAGGGAAGCTTGGATACCACAAATTTTGTGCCTGGTGGGTTCCAAAAATCCTTACGGAAGATCACAAAAAACGAAGACTTGCTGCATCGTTAACTTTCCTTGATGAATACGACAAACATATGGTAACGAACTTTTTGATCGTATCGTTAATGGTGATGAAACACAGGTGAAGCATGTCAATTGTGAAACAAAAATGCAGTCTATGGAATGGAGGCACACCCATTCTCCAAAAAACCAAGAAAATGTCTCCAAACTCTGTCAGCGAGAAAGATTATGGCAACTGTTTTTTGGGATGCTGAGGGTGTGATTCTGGTTGATTTCCTTGAACGAGGATCAACAATCAACGCAGAGAGGTACTGTGAAAAATTGCAGAAGCTACGGCGAGCGATACAAAACAGGGGAAAATTGAGCTCAAAGATTTTGTTTTTTCACGACAAAGCACGTTCCCATACAGCCAATCGTACAAGACAAGTCTTGGATGATTTTGATTGGGAAGTGTTTGATCATCCGCCTTATAGCCCAGATCTGGCACCAAGCGACTACCACCTCTTTCCAGCGATAATGACCTGGCTCGCAACGCAGCGCGTCGATAGTGACGCTGAACTTCACGCTGGCGTTAATCAGTGGTTAAGATCTCAGGCGGCAGATTTCTACAAAGCTGGAATCGAAAAACGTGTGTCACGTTATGATAAATGTCTCAATTTGAACGGAGATTACGTTGAAAAATAGCCTAAAAGTGTAGCTTTTAAATGTATATAATAAAATGTTCCTATTTCAGTTGTTAATTTTTTATTTCAAAATGTCTGTTACTTTCTGGATAGCCCTCGTATTATTAGTATTGGTTACAACTTAGAAGAGTGACTGGGTGACTTTGAGATATAACCTACAAAAATAGCAAGACTAATATTATTTTTCTCTACTCATGAGGTAACTAATGTCAATATTTTTAGTTAATTTTCAAAATTAGGTCTTGGACATTCTGATTAAGTAAAAATAGTTTCAAATAAGCATACAATCCTTAAAAATGTTCCTTCAGTACCGTATTCTAATTATGAATAAATTATTTGATACTTAAAATACTTTTTTTATCCTCCTAGTGGTAAAACTGTAGGAAAGTGTTCAACTTTTAGTCATTTTTGTAGAGGCAAAATTAGAAAATTCCCCGCAAACAGTATTAACCCATTGCGGTAGACATACGAGCTCAGCTCGTGCCGGCCGTTCCGGACTCAATGCCGACATACGAGCTGGACTCGTACTGCTATTAGCAACGCTATTGCTCATGTAGTTCTTTAAAAATCCAACAGATAGCGTTTGAATGCTCTCGTGTAAGTATTTGGGAATACAAATATACAGCTGAATTTTGTTTTGCGTGTTGGCTAAACTCAGTGTCAGTTTTCGATTTATTGTTTGTTTACACGCTGTGTTTATGTTAGTGTGCTGTCTTAGCTGTCTGACATTGACCTAGTTTTGTTGTCGTGTGTTTATGTTTGATTTATTTGATTTAAATTTACGTTTATTATTTGAATTATGGATCGTACAAAACAATTAGATGACGATGAAGTGGAAATGTTATTAGATAGTGATTATAGCTGTAGTAATGAGTCAACTGTAAGTGACAGAAGTGAAGACGATGTAATTGTGTCCAGTGCTAAGAGAGCAAATTCTAGTTTACAAATTGAAGTAGGCATTGACTACGAAGTGATATTGGAAATAATAATAGTGTAAGTGGTTTTGACAACATCTATTCAGATGATGATTTTGTTGCTGCTTCAGATGACGAAATATTTATTTATTTATTTATTTATTCATAAGACGCCGATCATCAAGATATGGGCGAATATGGATTTCGAATGAGTGTGATGAGTGTTTATGAGCGAATGTAGTCACTGTTACAAACTAAGGCCGACTATTCCTTAGAAAGTGTCATTAATTAATAGCCCAATGACAAATGAACAGCCGGTGGTTATCAGCTGATCCTTCTCAAAATGTATTGACTCTGATTGGGATCGAACTGACAACCTTTAGCACATGAAGCTGGGATTGAACCAACTACGCTACCGACCAATTGTATAATAGGTAAGTCTATTATACATTTGTTCAGCCTAGCACAAGTAGGCCTAACCTACAAACAGAAGATCTGTAAGTAACATTATATAATTTTTTTGGCATGTTATTATATTATCAATGTGTATGAAATTTGTTTTATATGTAAAAAACATTATAAGGTTTCAGAAAATAGTGATTAAATAAGATTTCAATAGTAAAAAAAAAAATTAAAATGGATTTTTTTTTAAAGTTTTATACATTATTTATTTATTTTTATATAAATAAACACAAATTGCAAAATAAATTTATATGAAAATCAGTTAGTCAATTATGTAGTTTAAAGACAACTTGTTTTTATATAAAAAGGTAAAGATTTCATATTTCTATCTATTATATTGTATTTTTTACAAATTTTTAACTGAAACCTTGCATTATTAATGATTTTAAATGCTGCCAGTAGTGCTGTGAAGGCTAGAATACCTACTACCTCAATGGGTTAACACTTTGAAGCCTATGCCGTTTATACACTGGTTTCTATTGTTACCTGGGCATTTTTGTATTAAAATTGAAACATTCTGCAATCTACTATAAATATTTGATAACTAAGTGTTATATATAATTTTACAGGGTAAAAAAACACTTTTTCAGAAATATATAGATATATAATACATTCAAAAATATTTTAAAAGGGTGAAGGTAGTGAAAAACTGTGTTATAAACAAATTTAGCAACATTCAGTTCAATTGAAATAATTTGCCTTGGTGTGATATAATTTGAAGCAATGTGGCATGCGTAATGGTGGGATCAAATTCTCCCCTGAGCCTGAGTCAAGAACCGGATCTTGAATATTTTCATTCAATACAACAATAAATTCAAGATTTACTTCACTGTCTAAATCATCGCCTACATCTGAATCATCACACAGAATGTCACGAATTGAACAACTTCCAAGATCACTCATTATTATATACACAAAATAAATACTAAATCATAAATACAACAGGACTTTTATAAATACCTGAGATAACTGAAAACAAAAACAGACTTTTTATGTAATTATTTTTGATAAAGAAACACAAAACATAACTGTATAAAATTACAAATAATAAGTTACAACTGTACAAACAACAGAAATAAAATACAATATTCACACCAAACACCTTTCGGTAGACATCTGGTATTATTTTTTTTTTTCATCACATGTTTTGAAAACGAATCAAATGGCACAAAACATAAAAACAGATAATCAACAAGTATATTGATATAGCCTGATACCATGAATACGCTGATATTATGAAAGTATTATATTAAATACGGCAGCCCGTCATATACACGGGCGTAGGCAAGTCGGATAGTCGGCGGCGCCCGTGCTATAGACGGGCTTAGGCTTCTAAGTGTTAATAGTACTAAAAGATCTTGTGTAGAATCACCAAACTTGTACATAGCAGTGTAAATTGACAGATCACATGACTTTCATTGTTTTTACATTTATTTGATGACATCAATGCAGTTATAACCATGATCTTTCTCCACTAAGCCCCTAACATTTAAGGATGCAAGTTGTTTGTTTACATTGGCATGAAGTGCTGTTATTTCATGATTTAAATATTTATATTTTTATTCTAGTTAGAGAGTGTTTTAGTATTTTTATATAAATTTGGTGCTATTAATTTTATTTATTTTAAAATTTAGCTAAACATTTTTGTGGTTATTTAGTCGTATAATTGTTACAGCTCTAATTTGTTAACAAAACAACTTCATATTTTGAGGATTTATAGACATATTTTACCTTTTTTTTTTAATTTTTTATTTCTATTGTAATAATGTTAACATTATACAGAAATGAATGTATTAAATAAACAATAATACTCATACTGGTTTTGTATTAAAAAACTTATTTACGATTTTATTTATTGATTTATAATACTTATATTTATTTGTTTCTAAAGTTTAAAAGACTTGAACAAAATTATGACATTTTGCTACCTCAGATCTATAGTTAATATATTTTTAGAGCTTTTTCAAACCTTAGCCTTATACCTTTATAAGATTGGTTTTACTTTGTGTATATACTTTGAAACAACACTAAGCCTTGTATAAAGATGGTATATCTTTGTAATAAAAACGTTGTCCTTGAAAAAGGTTAACATTTAAGAAGTAATGCTGTTTCAGAAGTCACCACTGTTTGCTGTCCCAACAACAGTGTCTGTTTTGATAGCAAAATAAAAAGCCGCCAGAATAAAGGAAAAATGTTGAAATATTTCAAATTTAAGTCATTTATATTAATTATTAACCAGCTGACAGTCCTTACTTCACTACGGGGTGGTTCTTTACGCTGGCTCACCCATCCCTCTATAGTTCTCTCTTAACCATCACATCAATATAAAAGCTCAGCTTACTGCCATTCTCCCATTTTTAGTTTAGAAAAACCATATAAGTCTACTTTAAGGGGTGCAAAGTAGTGCAATCATGTCTGAGTTAGTAAAAATTACTTTAAACTTTCACAACGAAAACTTAATTAGCCAAGCTTTTGTGCCATGTTTTTTTTATCAGCTGATTGAAATAAATTACTAAACTAAATTACTACCAATGTTACTTTTACAGAAAAAAGAAAATGTTAAGGGGCTGATTCTACCCCTTAGGTATGGCATTTCAATAAATCTTTCTAAATGGGTCAATATGATACAAAAGCTAACTTCCTTCTAAATTTCATCAATATCTGTTCAATGGTTCAGAAGATTTTGTGATGGATGCATACAACGTTTTTGGATTACAAATATTACGATTAGTCAGAAAAATAACAAAAGAGATTAAATTTGTTAAAAATATTGAATTTTGAAATATTAAAATACTCTGCATACTTTTTTTAGAAGCTCACACGAAGCACCTAAAACAAATTCCATGTAATAAGACAGACGCTAATGGTTAGTGACAAATGATCTGTTAATCTCGTTCAGATAAGCTCCCCAGCATACATACTGGCAGGAACCACACTACTGACGACTGAAGTGGTGGGGCCTGTATCTGCTACGCATAATCTCTGACAGAAACCCGTAGAAACATAGCTTAAATTTTATCTGACAGTACTATTTTAGCAAATTGGATTTCTTTACAAATTTTACTGCGTTCAATATAACAAATAATGTATTAACAAAACTGCTTGGAAAATATATGGTTCAAATGTCGTCAGTGTGGAAAATATATGGTTCAAATGTCGTCAGTGTGGAAAATATATGGTTCAAATGTCACCAGCGTGGAAAATATATGGTTCAAATGTCGTCAGTGTGGAAAATATATGGTTCAAATGTCGTCAGTGTGGAAAATATATGGTTCAAATGTCGTCAGTGTGGAAAATATATGGTTCAAATGTCGTCAGTGTGGAAAATATATGGTTCAAATGTCGTCAGTGGTACTTTTTGAAACAGCATTACTCCTGAATGTTACTTCTTTGAGGATCAAATATTAGTTACAAGAATAACATTCCTACACTATAAGTGAATTTCAGCGAAATTCTACAATACTCGTAAAAATCTTACCTAAGTGCATTCGCTTCCGTCCCTTGTGGTGAGGAATAAGAACAGGTGAGTATTTGGAATACTCAGGTTTGATTAAAGACTCAACTCTGTAAGCAACAGGATCAAATGGATGGAAGATATTAAAGAACAGGGGACATGTGGGCAGACAAAAATCTTCACCCAGTGAATCGATGCCTCGAACTGTCACAAACATTCCTATAAAATGAATAATTGTTAGTTTACAGCTGTAGTTACTTACACAATCCAAGTGAACAATAACGTTCAAAATAAAACATTGATTTCAAATAATTAGTTTATATGCAATAGTGTAATAGTTGTCATAACAAATGCATTATTTTCAAAAATCGTGCAAGTTTATATCTCTACAAAACAATGTTGTTCAATACATTTGTTGTAGTTCAGGCACTGACCAAAGATACCTAGCAGAGTAGGAAGAGTCTCGGAACTTAACTCATCCTCCTGGCAAATGACAAACAATGACTCACCAAATTTGATACAACATAACAATTATTTATTTTGTTGTTTGTGTTTTTAAATAAGAAAATATTAAATTGACATAATTCCAGTTAGACCCTCGAATATGCAGCATTTTGTTCGAATTTAGACACTTTTTTCTTAGAACTTTTTTTTAATTTACAGAAATTGTTGTTCTTATATTAACACTTTGAAGCCTAAGCCCGAAGATAGATCGGGCGACGCAAACTGGCGTACTCGCCGACGCCCGAGAATAGCTCGGGCGCCCGTATCTAATTCATTATATCTTTATTATCGGCATATAATCGGATTTAGGTCATCTGAATATGTCTTTTCGTTATCTGTTATTATATTTTATCGGTCTATTAATTTTCTTTATCTACATCTAGTCTTGGATAAATAATTATCGTAACAGCTGACGTTACGATAAACAGCTGATATAACGATAAACAGCTGATATAACGATTGTTTATGTTGTTATATTTTGCTATTATATTTATTATATTTAGCTTATATTATTATATTATTTATATTTAGCTTATATTATATTTAGCTTATGTTATTATGTTTTATATTATTATATGTTATTAAAGTAGCTATTTTTTGTTTTACATATTTTTGTACTTATTTGTAGCTTCTGTAAAAAATAAAAAAATGTACAACACCTAAAGTGTTGTCCATCATTTAAAAGAGAATTTTCTCCCCTTTACAAAGATATATAATATAACCTTTTTATGAAATTTATAAGGCATTTACAATTTTTTTAATGTGAACATAAAACCCCCAGGATTCCATGCCAAACGGAGTATTAAGGGCCCAGGCTTCAAAGTGTTAACTATAAATAGTTTTTTAATTAGCATAATACGTATTGGTACATATACAGTATAAGTAAATACTGTAATAAATTTGTGATGTGTTACGTTTACTTGTACTGTACATTAACTATACATAAACAAATTTTTTACAGTGCAGAACAGTGCCTGGTACTTGGGTGATTTGTCACTAGCCGACCCAGCGAGCATGTTCCGAAGGGGTGAGATCAGTTCCGAAGGGCCTTCTAATCCACTGGACTTCACTAACAGTGGCTGGACTATTTATAGGAATTGTTCTAAATATGTTTTAAACTATCAACATTTTCTAATAATATCTAAATAAATTTAACAAAACTCCACATTTTCAGCCTCTTTAACTTGGATACCGTAACTGGTATTTTAACAAAAACTTCCAAAATCATAATTACTGAACAGAAAGTATATTGGTTTGCTTTTATTCTCCATAGGACATTAATGACTCATGCTTAACATTTCCTGTAGCAGACAGCTATTCATAGTTGTTGGACTTGTTTGTGTGACCTCTTCTCTTTACGTCTATACCTATTGTTATCTTAATATGGTTTTGACTCACTTTAAATGGCAACTGGAGATGACACGTGCCGACGTTCACATGTTAAAAAGATTAATGATTTTGCAGCTTGTAAGCGTTATTGTAGTTGAAAATCAAATTTTTTCATATGAGTAAACAACAAAGTAATTGTGTATCTTATATAGATATCTTCAGAATAAGATGTACTACTGTACATGAGAAAACACCTCATTTATCATGTTGGGAATACTACACTTTCCAAATACAATATTATTCAAACATACACACCAACCAACATGAAATTTCAAGTTTTCTGATTGCAACATGTTTAGATACATGACTAATTACAGGGAGATCAAATATTATATGTCATAAAACATTAATGAAATCTAACTCTAGCATATTTCCCTTATTTAATTAAGCATTAAAATAGGCTACATAGTATTTTTTTTTAATTTTTGGTTAGGTTAAAGGGCACTAGGCCAAGGATTAGTATATTAGGAGAGACAAGTCATCAGCAAACTTACCTTCTTAGGTAGATTATTAGTCTTTACCTGTACTCATATACGTACAACAGTGGTATTGACCCAACCGCCCACTCATACATGTACAGTGGTATTGACCCACCCGCCCACTTATACACATACACTGGTATTGATATGTGTCTTTATTTGTTTACTACTGCAAGGAGTTAGTGAACTTCTTCTAAGATAAGTTTTCTGGTGCAATATCTCTCCAAATATACTATTTTTATAGTTACTGAATTAATTGGTTATTCGATAGTTATATGGCAGGAAAGCACAAAAAGTCCAGCTTCAAAATAAATGTTCAGTGGTGGCCATGGAGAAGTATACAGCAGGAGAGTACTGTATACTCATCAGATAGCCAAATATCAAACACCAATACTACTTGGTTCACATTCCATGATAGCCTGTGGGTATCTTGTTTCCAATGGCTATTAATCATAATCATAATCATCTTTATTGCCATCAGAATACAATAAGTATTATTGACAACGTCAAGGTCATGGTTATAATACCAGGTCAAAAAATTTTAAAATACTAAAAACTAACTTACTGACTATACTTATCTCATACCAATGATTAATCAAAATTACATTTTAATTGAAGTACAGAATTAAGTTTTTACTACATAGGGTAGTAAACTACAGCTAGTACCTAAATTTATGAAAGCAGGTGATGACTGTAGAAAAACATTTAACAGTAATTACATTGAAGGAAAAAACTACAATTGAATGTTTTCAATTGAAAAAAATTCATCAAGTGAATAAACAGGATTATTTAAAAGCCAATTATAGAATTTTCTTTTGAAAATTTCACAGGGGTATTTATTTATTGTCAAGTGGAGAAAGTTATATACTTTTAACGCTACAACTTATTAACTGTTTTGTGTTTTGCTGAGTCTATGATAATCTATAATGGTTGTATTTCTATTTCTTGTGTTATAGTTATGCTGGTTGGGTTTTAATAAATACTTATTGTTAAATAAATAAATGATGAGATCATATATGTATAAGTTTATTACTGTTTGTATCCCTGATACAATAAAAAGTGGTTTACAGCGATCAAAGAAGTTTGAGTCAGTTAAGATCCTTACACCTCTTTTTTGTAGAATAAGGATATCTATAATTTTACTGCTGTTACCCCACAAGATCAAACAATACGTAATAACGGATTGGAAAAATGCAAAATAAGATACTCTTAAATAAGTTTTAGGAACAGTATCTCTGAGACGTTTTAAAAGGAATATGACTCTAGAAATCCTAGCTGTTATGTGTGTTATATGTGCATTCCAATTAAGATTACTGTCATCATGAATTCCAAGGAACTTTACTGTGCTGCAAAATTGATCTGTGTTGTCTGAAAGGACTGGTCTAAGGCCGAAAAGAATATTTTGAGTTTTATCGTTATTTAGTAGAAATCCATTTGCTTTAAACCAAGTAGAAGCTTCTTCATAAGTCTCTTTCTTTGGACCATTCTCCATTTACAAAAACTTTTTGCTTACGGTTTGCAAGATAAGACTTAATAAACTGTAACGATGATGCAGAAAAATCATAATGTGAAAGTTTAAAAATTATATCAGAGTGGTTTACACAGTCAAAGACCTTACTTAAATCACATAAGGTAGTCTGTGCAAATGACTTGTCTTCAATGATGAAAGCACCTCTCTCACAAAGTGATCAAGGGCGTTAATTGTAGATTTATTTCTCCTAGATATTGTTAATTTCTACATAGTTAATACTTTGCTCCAATACAAACATTTCTATTAATTTTGAGAGGACTGGAACCAATGAGATGGGTCGAAAGCTGTCTGGTAAATCTTTTGGTCCTTTCTTATAAAGTGGCAAGACTCGCGAGATTTTTAATTCTTTGGGAAAATATCCAGCCTTCAGACAACTATTAATACATTCTGTTAATGGAGAAAGAAAAGAAGGAATTATTGCCTTTAAAATATTGATAGAAAGTTGATAGGCATCTAGACTATCAGAGTTATTTAGTCCTTAGCTGCTTTCATTACATCTATTTGAGTTACAGGTTTCCATTCAAAGCTACATTCCACTTTATCAACATGTTTTAGAAAAATATAATTACTGGTCAAACAACTACTAATTTGTTTCTTAATGCGTTTAACTGAATTAATAAAAAAATTATTGAAATCATCAGGACAAATTGAGATGGTCGGTTTAGGCTCAGCTCGGCAGTCATCCTTGATGATCTTCCAAGCTGCCTTGCATTTATTTTTGCTATTCTCAATGTAACGCATATTGTACGACAGCTTGGCTTGTTTAACTGATAGTTTGTATTGTTGTTTAGAAGTCTTGTATGTGTTGATTAAGTCATTATTTCCATGGCCACTTTTCAAAAGATAATGGAAAAAAGAAGCTTTTCTTTCATTTGAGCTAAATCGCTTGTATACCAACTTTGACTGTTTTGTTTTATTTTTAAGCTATTGTTTGATGGAATTTTTTTTCTAACTCTAAAATTATTTAGATTGTTAAGCAGAATTTGAAAAAATGTGTAAACTGTATATCAGCACAATTTTTTTTATTATTAAAATGAAATTTATCCCAGTCTGTAGAAGCTAAGCTATCCCTAAACGCTATAAGATTGCTTTTAGGTAGAACAAATTCTAGGTTTAACCTTTTTGGCTTTGAGAAAGATGCCGGTAAAGAATCATTACTGGCAGCTGAAGAACGATAATCTATGGCTTTAATACTTCTTAAACTAATCAGTAATCCATCGTGATCTGAATATGGAAAATCTATGATAATAACAGAGTTAATCTGAAGTGACCGGCAAAATACAAAAATTTTATCCAAACAATTCTTTCCCCTCGTAGGTTTGGTATTTGTGTAAATAAAATTGTGTTGCCTCAAAATATTTTTCAGGTCTAAAACAGTTTTCTTATTTTGCTTGATATCAAAGTTGACATTGAAGTCACCACCTAATATAATGTTATAATTTGCCCATTTTGATGTGTATGATAACATGGAGTCCAATTTGGATAAAAAGATGTATGGGTCTCCAGTCGTTGAATGGTAGACAGATATGATTAGAATTTTAGGCTCATCAAGGATGGTTGCAGTTGCCTCAAAATGCAATTCCTGGCAAAAATTGGTGATATCCAAGGATTTAGATTGATGCTGGCTGTTAACAAAAATTTCTGTTCCGCCCCTTATATGATGAGCTCTGCTAAAGGCACTATTACAATAAAAACCATTAGGTGCTGCTAGAACAATTTCATCTGGATTTAGCCAGTGTTCCGATAAACAAAAAACCATAAGCTTAAATTTACTTCAGAAAAAACTCTCTAAAATTTCAGTCTTATCTCTAAGGCCCTGTATGTTTAAAAACACAATGTTAAAATCAGTAGGCTTATTATTAACAGACTTCAAGTTTAAATCGGTAGAGGGGACAATCAAAGAATCATTTTGTAAGTTATTTAACAACAGAGGTTTGGATTGTTGAATTTTCTTTAAAAATATCTAGTGTGAATAGGCCTAACATTTACAATGGAATCTGAACCTACCTTAACTAAATTTCCCCAACTATTTCATACTGTGCACCCATCCTGAACACTATCAGCATTTAAATCTACACTGAGAGAACTGATCACATTGTTGACCGCACTTAGCTTCTCTTGCTGTGGTGTGTCAAAGCCAAAAATCTCCAATGATGATAGGTCGGTGGTATTACATGGTGACCCTGGATAGTCCAGTTTTTCAACTGCTGTGTTTGCGACAGAACTGATCAACGTCTCCACACCTTCATCTTGTTTTATAGTTGGCATATTCTGTACCACCGAAGAGTAGCTTTTGGTAAGGCTAAGACCAGTCTGAGAAAAAGTCCCGATGAAAGTACTGGGATGACTCTGACAAAGTGACACTGGTGTAGAGCAAGTTTGTTTAGGCCCAACTTGGCCTCTATCGGATTCAGAAGAAGGCTTGGGGCTAAGCAAGACATGTTGCGGCTCCATGGTGGCAGCCTGATTACACAACCTAGGAACTTGAACTATATTGAGAATTGTATCTCGGTCAATTAACATACTGATAACTATACTGAAGCCCATGCCGAGTATGCAGATGTCTTGAAAAGGAAAAAATATCAAGAATTTCCACTTGAGAATACTTTTCTGCAAGTTCGTTTAACTGCTGATTGATTTTAAGAATATTGTAGTTAAGATTATGGTTTCTTGGTAGATTGTGTCTGAAAGGGATATTTGCTAGTAGTATATGTTGCTTAGTTTCATTAGGCCTAGTAGCTAAAAGTAACTGTTCAATTTTGGACGATAAATTACAGCTTACATTATTGTAAATGTCATTTGCACCAACAAGTAGTATTAAATAGTCTGAGGAAGCATACTGACTCACGTTTAGCGTAACCTGGTCGAATAAGGCACTTGATTTAACCATGCCTTGGACTTTAACTTCATTACCGAGAGAAGATAGCAACATTGTAGTTTGTCCTTTAGCGTGGCTGTCTCCCAAAATCACAATGTCATTAATGTGCTTAAAATTATGAGTAGGCCTACCTGTGTGCTTCGCTACCGGTACACTAACCTGCCTCATAGGCCTAGGCTGTTGATGCTTAAGCCTATCTGACAGAGTTGGTTCTATAGGATGAAGGCTTGATACATGATTTAAGTTTAATTCCAAGCTTATGTGGTTTACATTATCAACTGTAAATGTCTCATGATTACTTGAATCCACTGCTTTAAGAATACTCATAAGTTCATTTTTACTTTTTAGCTCATCTTCTAGGTCTTTAATGCACTTGACTAGATCCTTATTAATTTTTCCAAGCTCAGTATGCTCTTGCTGCACTGAAGTTAGTTTGGCTTCCAATAGAAAGTATTTGTCTTTTAAAGGCATAATACTTCTGAGCATAGCATCTAACTCTTCATTTTTAGCCCTCAAGGCCTTTACCTCATTTCGCAAGTTGGACTCAGATAAGCCAGCCTCCATCTCCAAAGAGTCAAGAGTCTTGTTTAGATTATGTTTTTCGTGAGATAATTGCTTTGTTTCCTCTTGCAGAGCATTAATTACACAAAAAGTAGCATTATCTGTTGACTCAAAAACGTCCCCTTCTTCAAGATCACAGGGTTTTTAGGTTAGGCATGTTGAATTAATGCTGATATTTAGGTAGATATGAGAAAACCCGTCTCTTTTAACTTTAAACTGCCGTAAATACTATTTAATGAGCGTAAAGTTCAAGATAAAGCAGTATCTAAATAGTAAAAACTACAATATAAAACATTAAAACGCAGCACAATAAACAGACACTTCATGCTAAGCAGCCATCTAATATATGTTATCTACTGTGAAAAAAAAGTATTATTATTGGGCTATTAATAAACAGTAATTAATTAATTATATTAATTGGTCGGTAGCTTAGTTGGTTAAATCCCAGCTTCATAAGCTAAAGGTTCTCAGTTGGATCCCAATCAGAGTCATAACACATTTTAAGTGGGATCAGCTGATAACCACCAGCTGTTCATTTGTCATTGGGCTTTTATTAATTACACTTTCTAAGGAACAGTCGGCCTTAGTTTCTAACCATGACTACATTCGCTCATCAACACTCATCACACTCATTCGAAATCCATATTCACCCATATTTTGATAATCGGGGTCTTAAGAATAAATAAAAATAAAATAAATAAACAGTGCTTTCTATGGATCAATCAACTTTATTTAATATCAAAGACTTCACTTGTTCATTTATACTCATCACACTGATTAATATTTAAATAAAAATAAAATAAATAAACAGTGCTTTCTATGGATCAATCAATATCAAAGACTTCACTTGTTCATTTATACTCATCACACTGATTAATATTTAACAATCAACTATATGTAAATGATAAAGATAAATAAATAAATAGATTAGGTGCCTTTACAAAACAGTTGTGTTCACTCAAGTTTTATATATTGGTGAGTTTAGTTTAGTAATTATTACTTTTTTTATTTACACTAAAATATGGTACTTCCTATGTAATGTTAATTAGGTGCCTTTACAAAACAGTTGTGTTCACTCAAGTTTTATATATTGGTGAGTTTAGTTTAGTAATTATTACTTTTTTTATTTGCACTAAAATATGATACTTCCTATGTAATGTTAATTAGGTGCCTTTACAAAACAGTTGTGTTCACTCAAGTTTTATATATTGGTGAGTTTAGTTTAGTAATTATTACTTTTTTTATTTGCACTAAAATATGGTGCTTCCTATGTAATGTTAATTAGGTGCCTTTACAAAACAGTTGTGTTCACTCAAGTTTTATATATTGGTGAGTTTAGTTTAGTAATTATTACTTTTTATATTTACACTAAAATATGGTACTTCCTATGTAATGTTAATTAGGTGCCTTTACAAAACAGTTGTGTTCACTCAAGTTTTATATATTGGTGAGTTTAGTTTAGTAATTATTACTTTTTTTATTTGCACTAAAATATGGTACTTCCTATGTAATGTTAATTAGGTGCCTTTACAAAACAGTTGTGTTCACTCAAGTTTTATATATTGGTGAGTTTAGTTTAGTAATTATTATTTTTTTAATTTGCACTAAAATATGGTACTTCCTATGTAATGTTAATTAGGTGCCTTTACAAAACAGTTGTGTTCACTCAAGTTTTATATATTGGTGAGTTTAGTTTAGTAATTATTACTTTTTTTATTTACACTAAAATATGGTACTTCCTATGTAATGTTAATTAGGTGCCTTTACAAAACAGTTGTGTTCACTCAAGTTTTATATATTGGTGAGTTTAGTTTAGTAATTATTACTTTTTTTATTTACACTAAAATATGGTACTTCCTATGTAATGTTAATTAGGTGCCTTTACAAAACAGTTGTGTTCACTCAAGTTTTATATATTGGTGAGTTTAGTTTAGTAATTATTATTTTTTTAATTTGCACTAAAATATGGTACTTCCTATGTAATGTTAATTAGGTGCCTTTACAAAACAGTTGTGTTCACTCAAGTTTTATATATTGGTGAGTTTAGTTTAGTAATTATTACTTTTTTTATTTACACTAAAATATGGTACTTCCTATGTAATGTTAATTTTGTTTCTGGTGATTATTAAATTATGTAAATGAAATATTTAAGTTGCTTACTCCTATTTTCTACTTGTTTTCCGATAGTGTTGTATTTCTTTCCTTTAATCATACTTTCTAAAAAATACAGGTAAGGGGTAATTTTAAAATTATTAAAGCAATATTTTAATTTCAAGTTTTATGTTATATTTAAAGGTTTAATTTTTTTGTAAATGAACAATTAATATAATGGTTATTTGTTGTTTATTTATTTAAAAAAATGTATTTATTCATAAGATGACAATCGTTAAGATATGGGCGAATATGGTTTTCAAATGAATGTGATGAGTGTTGATGAGCGAATAACTTTTTTAAAAATAAAATTCTATTTATATTTACATATCTATAGACTATGCATTTCTTAAAGTTCCAACTGTAATGACAAAAACTTATACTTCTATAAATTCTGAAAGTTCTTTTCAAGGAAAGGCAGAATGTCGAAACTTACCTCAAACCTAAAAACTGTAATCATATTTACTCACTCACTTGAATTTCTATTGGAAAGACTAATCACTGGCAGTTTCTTCTGATATAGTTCAAGAGAGAGAAGGTTAAATACATTTTTAACAGAATTTAAAAAAGTACCAGAGTGACTAAGAAAGTTTGTTTAGTTTAACTACTGTGGTATATATTTTTCTTCAGTCGACTCATCTTTTTTAGGTTGGTTCAAAGTCTCCCTCTAGTGACTTGAATTATAGCCTAGTTGCAAGTCAGTTTTTCTTTAAAAATGTTGATAAATTAGGAGTGTTACGCCATTACTTTCATAGAATACTTACCAATGGGCGAACCTAGAGCAAAGAAGGCTTTAGGCCTGAAAAGCAGCTGAGGATAAGAGATGAACGGGAGACCAGTTCCAGTTTTTCCCAAGGTTACATAGCTCACTCTCCGACTCAATCGAGCTTTGTGCTTCATGCAGCCGAGCGATTGCACTTCTTCATCTTCCTCACCAATTACTTCCTTGAAGTATAGTTATATTTCAGTATGTCAATCTTATTTTAGTAAAACTAACCAAACTAAACATGCATATAAAAGGTTTATTTTATACATTAATTTTAACAATTTGTTGGTTTTAGTCATTGTAAGACTGTTAGCGTGAGACTGTTTCTGTACATATCAAACTTTTTTTTATCCTAATTCTCAACTGTCATGTGCAAATCAATTATTAGTAATATTTAAGCTTTTTACACGTTCAAAGAGTGTTACATATAAAATATAGACTCATCCAAGCTTTACTGTAGCAAGCAAAATTCATTTAATCAAGTCAGTTTATAAAGTCTAGCATTTATTTCTATGTTACTTTATACTGTCATCTAAATAAATTTAAATTTCTTAACTTATATTAAATAGTTTGTGTTTTAAACATTTCTGGATGTTTTTTATTTTACCATGAAACTTAATATAAAAGAAGTCCATCCAGAAACAAATGTTGGTCTCTGACAGTCTGATACTGTTTGGATCCAGTAGCAGAAACTACATTAATAAATATGCATTGATTGATTTGTATCGCTATATGACTTTTTTACTTTTTTATTGGAAAAGTGTTAACTCTATTCCAGCCACTATGACATATATAACAAAAAAGACAAACAATCCTGAAGTGATCAGTGTACCTGGGCATCAGATGTCGGAGATGAGTGTGTTGTGTTGACCGATGGTGATGGTGAGGAGATTGGAGTTTGGTTGCAGAGCATATCAAATAAAATTAGTGAGCCGAGTGAGTGGCCTCCGAGTGAAACTCCACCTTGGTACCCGGGGTTGCGGGAGAGGAACAAGTTGTATAATCTGTTCAGCTCATTGCCTACAGCTTGCACAATAGTCTGAAACATTTCAGCAAACAATAAATAGACTTAGCATAGTTAATAATCCAACCCCAAGATCTCCTGACCTCAATCCACTGGACAATTTCTTCTTGTGTCACAAGAAAAACATTGTCTAGTAACATTGTCTAGTAGAAGTCAATGAAATCCATAACTTACAGGAAACAAGTTTCCAAAGTTGACAGTCCATTCCTGAATGGTCACTTTTTAATGTTTTGTCTAGTTTCTACACTCTGCTAGCACACTGCCAAACTGTTGAACGTCAACACTTGTTACATTAAAACAGGTAAGTTGTGCATAACATAGCCCTTTTATAATAGCAACAAATATTTTGTAAGAGTAGTTTAGGTGAGGGTTATCTTAGGAAACTTTTCCTAGTTGCCTGCCATACTTTACCAATAAACAGTTTTTCCAATGACATGTCAAAATATAGGAGTTGTTGTTTGAAGATTTAAAGTTAGCCCCTTTTAAAACTGTAAGGAGTTATCAATCCAAAACACCTTAGAAGAGTCTTAGAGATGTTTTTCTACTCTAAAAGTATTGTGTTTCCATTTAATGTACCTTTGTAATGACACACCACAAGTGGTGGTTGCTATTTAAAGTTACTTCCGGCATTTTAAAAAATATTTCAACCATAAGACAAAATTAAAGAAAGAAATTTAAATAAGCATGTCGGAGGTTTCACACCCATATCTAAATAAATTAAGATTCTACAGACGTGAATCAGGACTTATTGTTCACACTGCAAATGCTACTGTAAAAATGAATAGTATTCTAATAAATCCAGATGTGCAACTAGAAAAACCTGGGGGAAAACAAATAAAAAATGAATGAAAAAGGAAAATAATTTTTTCACACTGAACTACAGTCAGTTTAGTATTTACCTCACAGAAGACGGGGCTTGTGTAGAAGAGAATATCAAGGAGTGTATCGTTGGTGAAGTGGCGTAGTCGAGGAATGCTTTGTAACGTGATGTTCCTAAGCCTTTGATCAATGTGCTCGTTGTGCAGCGCCTGGTGCCATGAAATAGGTAATACTTCGACTCGTCCAACCTGCCTTGACTCAACCGCCTCCTTGAAATGGGACTGGAGGAGTTGCAGGGATATGTTACGGAAATCATCAACTAAAAAAAAAAACAAAACAAAGCCTTATTTCAATCTGTTTTAGTTTAGATAAAACTAGCAATCAAGCATAAGTAATAATAAAAATAGCATAAAGATGTTACCATTCCAATTTTAATTTACTACAACTACCAGCAATACAATATTTCCAATACAATATCTAATTCTATTTACTATTCTAACTTTTACTACTTTAACTTTTTATACAGCTCATAAACATTTCCATGTTTCGATCACTAAAACTGCAAAGGAACTTAAATACTAGTTTGGTTATTCTTTGCCATAGCCGAATTCAATATTACAAACAGTGTTTTTATTTGATATCCAAATATCTTGATTTACATTGGTATAAAATATGATGTA
Source organism: Stictocephala bisonia (assembly GCA_035578905.1). Lineage (NCBI taxonomy): Eukaryota > Metazoa > Arthropoda > Insecta > Hemiptera > Membracidae > Stictocephala > Stictocephala bisonia. The sequence continues at coordinate 24,489 of JAQJVL010002389.1, read as the reverse complement.
TTTCCATTTGAGAGGACATGAATTTTTTAAAGAGCTTTAGTAAATGAACTCACGATAAACTTGAATTCCACTATAAATTTATTACTTACACATCACTGTATCTATAATAAGTCATTGTATCTGCAAATAAATCTCAAACATTCAACAATTACAGTGCAACTAAATGTGATGAAAACATTTTTTAATTAAGATTGATTTTCTTAGTTCTGCACCTGACTGCTTTGTCACACAGTCGCTAGACGAATAAATTATCCATTGAAGATATTCTTGCTGTTGCAAATAATCTAAAACCTTGTGTATTCCTTCAAATTGAAATAGATATAATCTAAAGCCAGTTAGACGCAGCCAAACAGTTGTTGACTGTTGAGTTATTGAGTGTCAAGTTAGTGAGGTACAACTATTACATAACACTACTAAGTACATCATGTATGGTGTACCAGGTATATCAAATGATATTGAGGAGTTAATACAGGACATTAACCAGTTAACCAGAGGAGTTAACCAGAACATTCAGTGCCTGATACTTGACCCAACTAATGAGCAAGAACTTACACAAATAATCAACTCCCTAAAAAATAAATCTTCAGCTGGAGTGGATGATGTATCCAATAAACTTTTAAAGACATGTAAAGAAGAACTAACTTGTACTTATCATAAACACTTGTAAATATCATAAACAAATCTTTCCAGCAAGGAGTCTTCCCAAGTGAATTAAAAGTTGCAAAAGTGCTTCCACTTTTCAAGAAAGGATCTCACCTTGACACAAAAAACTACCGGTCCATTTCTTTAATATCTACAATATCCAAAGTTTTTGAAAAAATAGTGCTAAGAAGACTTCTCCTACATCTCACAGAACACAATCTACTCTCACCTTTCCAACACGGATTTCTAAGCAGAAGATCAACGATATCAGCCCTCACCTGCCTAACTGAGTACTTAATAGATAATCTTGAATGTGGGAATACATCTACAGCAATACTTTTAGACTTCAGCAAAGCGTTTGATTGCTTGGACCACACACTACTGCTTAACAAGATGAACAAGCTTGGAATCTGTGGAGGTGCTGCTAGGTGGTTCAATAGCTATCTGCAAGGAAGAAATCAAGTGGTGGAATATCAAAACACTATTAGAGGAGTTAGTCGAGTAGAAAGAACGACACCACTACCCATTGTGGTGTACCTCAAGGCTCTGTACTAGGTCCCATCCTTTTTATCCTTTACACGAATGACCTTCCGGACTACTTGCAACATTTCAACACAACCCTTATGTATGCAGATGACACTGTACTACTCCTTTCTGAAAAAAACCCAGAAACTTTAGATGTGAAGTCCTTTGTTACATTAAATATGGCAATTCAATACTGTAACCAAAACAGCCTGGTGGTAAATGAAGATAAAACTCAACAACTAGTTTTTGGTAGTAAGAGAGATAAAGTTGGACGGTTACCAGACACTGAACATACCGAAGTAGCTAAATATTTAGGCGTAACCATTGACCAAAAACTGTCATGGACTTCTCATGTTGATATCCTTTGCAATAAACTTAGTTCTATTCTCTATGTCATCAGAAGATTAAAAAATATAGGAAACATAGACACCTTAAAAACAGCTTATCACTCTCTCTTTGAATCACACCTCCGTTATGGACTCACAGTGTGGGGCAACTCCTCGGCTCACAACACGCAACGTGTTCTCATCCTGCAGAAGAAAGCAATACGACTGATTGCAGGACTCAACAGCAGAGAGAGCTGTAGACAGCAATTCAAAGAACTTAGGATTTTAACAATAGTATGCCTGTACATAGTTGAAGTAGTAACATATGCAAGCACTCAACAACTTAAAAGGAGAGAAGACACACACAACTACAATTCCCGATATGCCAAGAATTTTACTTTACCAGCTCACCACTTATCCATATTCAAGGAAAAACCATCTTACATAGGAGCCAAATTCTTGAACATCCTACCAGAAGAAGCCAAAGGCAATACTACCTGTAGCACGAGAAAACGCCTCATCACATGGTTGCAAGAAAAGCCGTTCTATACTGTAGACGAGTTTATAAACTGGAGGACTTTTGCTTTTTAGCAATCAGATTACTTACAAATTGAAAGTTTTAGTCACTATAAATATGTCACCTTGTATTTTACATTTTTCCTGAACTTGACTTTTAAAAAAATTTTTTCTTGAACTTGTACCTTTTTAGCACTTGTTAGTATTATTTTTAACTATGACACCTATTCTGTACTCCATGTATATGAATAAAGTCTTCTTCTGATTCTGAATATTCAAATAATGACAAAATAATCAGAGTTGCAAGCTGATGCATTTCAAAAGTTCTAAATTTCTTCAGGGATAAACAAAGTACAGTAAGACCTCGATAATCCGGCACTCGGTAATTCGGCAGACCCGATAGTTCGGCATTAATTGTCATGAAAATTTACATTGATGAAAATTGTGAGTTTCGGCAATTTTTGAGTGATTTAGGCTCGGTCTATAAACAACTCATCATTAAACTTGTCTACAAAAACATTTTAATCGAAATTTCTCCAAAAATTTCAACCGGAATTAGGTTAGGTTAGGTTTAGCGGCTGTCTTACGACACACTTAGGCCAATGTAGGCCCGTTGTGATACTGAAAGCACTTAAAAGTGCTAACAAGGACCTACAGTTTAAGGTGGAATCCGAACCACCAGGCAACGGCATCAAAAAATTTCTAAGGCTTTTTGGAGGGATTCGAACTCGAGACCTTGTGCAGTGAAACCGATGACTCTACCACTACGCCAGGCCGTTACCCTCAACCGGAATTACTGTAATAAACAATTTGACGACAAACAGTATGTACGCACCCGAGAGCGTGTGTGTTTTTGTCCCGGTTGTAGTGGCATAGCCCTTGGAATGGATTCGATTCGTTCAGTTTCGGAAGCGTTCGGGAATGTTCCGTTTCAGTGGGCGTCTCATTTCTTTGGAGTCGAGTCGGCCATGTTAGTAACCGCCCGGTGTTTGTGACTGCACTTCCGTCTTATTTGGCAGTTTCTATAGTTTATTGTTAGTTTCAACGTTTAACTTATGTGTCCGCTCTACTATTGTTAGTTATTTAAACACTATTGCCTTACCTTACCAGTACAGTAACCTATACTTTCGTGTACAGTGAGTGTTTGTGGTGTAGATTAAACAATGTTTTCTAAGCCTAATAAAAGTGCTGCTGCTAAAACAGCAAAACGTAAACATGTGACATTGTCGATCAAGCAAAAACTGAACATTATTGAACGATTGGAGAAAGGTGAGAATCGAAACAGTATCATGAGTGAATTCAATATTTCATCATCTACTATATACGATATAAAAAAACAAAAACTCCAATTAGAAAAGTTTGTTTCACAATCTGCTTCTGTTAAAAGTTTTGAAAGTAGAAAAACCTTGAAAAAACCTAAGTTAGAAAACCTGGACAATGTATTGTGGACATGGTTTACCGCCAAACGAGCAGAGGGCAAGCCAATAACAGGGCCAATGATAATGGAGAAGTCGAAATCTTTTTATAAGAAACTAAATTTGCCGGAAAATGAAATGCCGATCTTCTCAAAAGGGTGGCTTCAAAACTTCAAAGTTCGTCATTGAATACGAAAATTAGACGTTTCGGGAGAAATAAAATCCGCCGATCTGGCTGCAGCAAATGAATACAAGGTAACATTTGAAAACCTAGTCAGTGAACATGGTCTAACCCCTACCCAAATTTACAATGCTGATGAGACTGGTCTTCTATGGCGCTGTTTGCCAAACTCTACTTTGGCTGGTGGTGACGAGACTAGTGCACAGGGTTTCAAAAAAAAATAAAGATAGGCTTACTGTATTAGTGTGCGCAAATGCATCCGGTGACCATAAACTTACACCGTTTGTTATTGGCAAATTTAAGAAGCCTAGGGCTCTGAAAAATATAACCAACTTGCCTGTAATTTACGACGCCCAATCAAATGCGTGTATGGAGGGAGAGCTATTCAAAAAATGGTTTTTCCAACATTTTGTACCTGCAGTAAAAGACAATTTTAAAAAACTAAAGCTCCCCAAAGAATCTAAGGCAGTTCTTATCCTCGATAATTGCCGAGCACATCCTGCAGCATCTGAACTTAAGGCAGGCAACATTTTTTGTTCGTATCTTCCTGCAAATGTGACGCCATTGATACAACCAATGGACCAAGGTGTGATACAAAACTTCAAGTCCAAATACAGAGGCATGTTTGTGCAAAAGCTATTAAACTCTGATTGCAGCGTAAAAGATTTTCAGCGTGACTTTAATATAAAAGATGCATTTTTTTCAACTGCTGTTGCTTGGTCTGAGGTCAAAAGTGAAACGTTGCACTTGGCATGGCGCAAGTTATGGCCAAAACACTTTGAAAAAACGTCTACGGAAGATATCGAAGATGTTGATGATCCTTCAACTGGAGAATCACAGATTGTGAATGCCATTTCTTCCGTTCCAAACAATCCACTGAGCGGTCTTCCAGAAGAAGAAATCTACGAATGGATTGGTATCGATAACGACGAACCAATAGAAGATGAGCTTAGTGATGAGGCAATTATACAATCTGTGTTAAGCCCACAGGAACCACAAGACACCGAAAGTGATGAAGATGAAGCAACGTCAACAACTCACATCACATGGACTGATGCTTCGGAGGCGTTGAACCAGTTTGTAAAGTTCGCTGAGACATGCAAACACTATAATGCTGCTGAAGTAATGAATCTTCATATAATTCAGAGCAATTTTTATAAAAAACGTAACGAATCTAAAAAACAAGTTGATATTCCTTCAATGTTCCGAAGAGCTCAGAAGAAGACGATGATAGATGAAATATTAGCATTTCCTACTCCCTCAACATCATCTGGGGATACTGGCTACGATCCAGCACCAGTGTCAGCAGCCGACAGTGATTCCGATTGAATCTTCAGTTTTGTACTGTACATATTGTTTTTTTAAGCCATAATAAAAAACATAGTACGTTATTTTACAGTTCAGTTTTTGTTTCATGTGTATTAATATTTCTTAAGTGTAACTTTAACCTTTTCCCTGTGTACTGCAGAGCCCGATTACAGTAATAATACAGGTATATAGTACATGTGTGTTTATTTTTATGTTATTCCTTGTTTAAACCATGTATAGAAGTACGCCCTCGATAATCCGGCATTTTCGTTAGTCCGGCATTGCCGGATCCCCGAGCGTGCCGGATTATCGAGGTCTTACTGTACTTCTAATAGTTGAAGTTTAATAAAAAAATGTATTAAAAAGGCTAATTTTATAAAAACAAGGAGCTCACAAACTGAATCAAACTGAAATCTCATTATTCAAAATCGAAATAGCAAGAAACCAAAAGAAATCAGTAAATGTAATTGATGAAAACTTTTCAGTGCGTTGTTAGCAATCTCATATTTACAGACCAAGTTAAAAGAACACAAAGTTAATGTTTTAAGATAATTCTAATGCAGTAAACGTACCGACTTCCGTTACAGGCCTGAACTTCAAGTCGCAAAATTGGCCAATTCCATGAACAAGAAATAGTAAGTGATCCACTTTCTCAGGTTCCCCATCACCGATGTCAAATTCGTCCATTCCTCTTTTTACAACACGTGGCTTTTGCTGCATTTGCTAAAATAAAATATTTTGATACGATCATTTTCAAATTTTTATATCCAAAAGGTAAATTATAAAAACTTGAACTAAGTATTTTAATCAGCAACCAAGCTAAAAACAAGTGCTGACATAGCACAGCATTTTGCTGTGTATCTTGAGGAGGCAGCGCTAAAAGTACAATTGTCCACTAAAAATTATCCTTCCAGCATGAGCAAAAGTAGGGCTGCTGCGTTAGTCAGAGCAGACAGTGAACTTCCTTCATTTGCTGATTTGGTTTTCACAACAATTTCTTAAATAAACAGAAAAATTCCCTGTTCCTGATTCAGCTTGAAGCTGTTTTGGCAACAGATTGGCAACACTGGTGTTGCCTGAATAATATCATGGGAAAAGGTTAACAGATTTTTTACTTATTTACATACATGAATATAAAAGTATTGCTAGTAAAGAAAGACCTTGATTTTTCTGTGGGTTTAATTACTACAGCATTGTTGTAAATGACCTGATAGTAGCATTCGGACAGATTACAACAAGCAGTTACAACGGATACAATTAATCTGTACGGATTAAACAAGATTACAACGGACAGATCAATGTATTAGTTTTGTTTTCAACCTTAACTGGCATGGCCATATTACAAATTTTATGAATCACTATCTTTTTAGTTGGATAAACTCTGTCAGTTTCACATTCTTACTATATTGCCTTCTATTCTGTATAGGGATAATTCTCTTTCTTATTCGTTTGAACATTTTTTTCTTTTACCTTCAGACCGGTAGTAAATAAAACATTCAGCACCATTAAGCACTGCTGTCAATTCGTGTTCATGGATCTTCTATTTCCAGTAAATCATTTATAGCTCTTGCTTGTCAACTCTGGAATGATCAACCAGATCATATAAGAGGCGTTGGGAAGCGTGAATGGCCAAGTGAGGTTAAGGATTTTGTGGCACCAATTAACCCTTTGAGGACTGACATAAAAAATAAAAAAATGTGAACTTTTTTTCCTCACTTTTTTTGTGCGACACGTAAAATATTTAGGTTGAAAATTTGGAGATACGCAAGTCTTTATACATTTATTTATAAAATATGTTCTAATAAAGATACAGGTGTACTTCTTTGACCAGAATGTTTGTAATTGAGTACTTTATCAGAATAAATGTTCAAAAAGTCATTTCATAATTTTTAAATATTTATATTTTGTCAAAAAAATATACTTTGTTTTACAAATTTATTTATTTATTTTTTTACGCTTACAGCCCATAAACAAAAAATATTTGTATGCTGGAAACTGTGTTATTGAAGTCTACAATTGTCATTTTTATGCAGTAGAGGTTGGTGCACGTGGCCTTCAAGCGAAATTTTTGCATACGTTCCTTAAAGATCTTGGAATATGAAGAAATTCTCTAAATGACTTCTTAAAGCATGTCTCCAGGACTGCGCTGGAGAGCTCTTACAGATTGTGGCTGAGGCTCACAATCCTGGTCACCTGGTAGGGGGCGGGGCGTTGGGCCTGTAAAAGCGCTTTAACCCCCCCCCCCTAGCCTGGTTATCCCCCCTTAGCAAATCCTGGGCCAGGTGAAATGGATAAGTGATACAGCCAAACTAGCGTGAAAACATCATGTAAGATTCCAAACAATCCTGGTTTCTCTAAAACCATGATGGGCCTCTGTTAAGTGATTCCATTGTATGCAAGTTCTGCAATATATTTCTATAATAATATACTATATATAATACTATAATTTTTTTCAATATCTTACTTAAAATACTAATATTGTTTTTCATGTATATTCCATTCTATTATATAGGTTATTATTACAACTGTTGTTTTCTATTTCTGGTTAGGTGTAAGAAAGGGCCTAATAGCCCTAAATTTGGTGTTTTAATCATTTTTATATTACAAAAAGTACATTTTTAAAGTGTGGAATAAAAAAAGTAAAATAATTAATTTTAATTTATTACTGTTTAACTTAATATATTTTGGAAACTAACAACTGTGAATAAATTAAATACTTAGCGTACATTTTTTTCACTTTTCAGATTTAAATTGTTTTAGGGGAAAATAGTTCTTCAATAAAGCACATCACACTAACACACTAAGTAAACTTGCAACAATACCACTGTGTGATCTAACTACACAAATAATACTTACCGGTGAATTCCCCCATGCATCTGGCGAGACAGATCGTGTGTGGTGTGCGATGGCATTTGCACTGTGAATTATAATAACTTCTCCATCAGGTAACGGCACATGTCGATTCCATTCATTTGTTGTACTTGCTATTCTGTATTCTTCCTGAAAAAAAAATTATTTACGTTTAATAATATATATTAATAATATTTTATTTTAGTTTTTTTGGCTCAAAAATAAAACTATCTAGGAACATAACGTAAATAAAATGTTAAATAAAACTATGCTGATAATTAGTGTTCACCACTATTCTTATCATAATATGTGTTAAGATTAGAAAATACTAGGCCAGGATGTCATTTCATACGAGAATGCGTTTTCCTACTCCACTAGAAAAGCAATTTCACTGCCAAGCAATTCCTTAAAAAACATCCTTATGGCTCATTGATACTAAATTGGTCGGTCGCAGTTGATTGAATCCCAGCTTCATAGGCTAAAGGTTCTCAGTTTGATCCCAATCGGAGTTATAACAAATCCTGAAAGGGATCGGCTGATAAACCAACGGCTGTTTATTTGTCATTGTGCAATTAATTAATGACACTCTCTAAGGAATAAGATAGTTGGCCTTAGTTTGTAACAATGAAACAATTATCTCATCTAAAATCACTACACTCATTTGAAATCCATATTTGCCCATATCTTGATGATTGGTGTCTAAGGAAAAAATAAAAAATAAAAATGTTCTGCATTCAGGATATTGCCTAATTATAAATCAATTGTTTTTTCTGCCTGATTATAGTAATGTGAAGGTTGTCCAGAAAGTAAAAGAAATGTAATTTAGCTCAACACTCACAAAGCTAAAACCACAATTTTGAATCTCATTCAACCGGTACACATTTAAACTATCCATGGTAGCATTTTCTCCCAGATTTGCTCAATATGAGTTGTTTAAATATGCGCTAACAGAAAATTCTACCCTTTTGAAGTGCCTTAAGAATGTTCAATAATAATTCAAGTTTTTGAAGGAAAAAACTCAAACTAACTGAAATCTATTACCAATGTTCAAAATGGATTGAGTGAGAGCAGAGTTAAGAAATGGTGCACAAAACCTCAAAATGTCACACTGATGACAACAGTGTTCATACTATTGTTGTTTAAATGTTTAGTTTTTACAAAATATTAAACCAAATGGTTGCCAATATAGTTTACAAACATAAAAAAAAAAAACAGACAGCTGCATCATTAACATGCTGTTGGACATCAATCAATGACTGACTCGGTAGATGCTGAGCGATCTGACGCCTAGTGATGAAGACTTGGCTTACCTTTTTATGTTTGCAACGATAGCAAACTAGTTGTTAATATCGAGGACAAATTTCTAAATATGGAATTGAAAAAAAGCTTATGTAATACTATAATAGGTGTTTTAATTTGAATGTTAATTATATAGAAAAAATTATCTTTAGAGAGCGTCTTTTAAATGTAGAAGATAAAAATTGTTTTTTTAACTGGTTAATTTTTTTATTTTGGGCTTCAATATTTTTTACTTTCTTGACATCCCTCCACATCTTAATCTGCCTACTACAAATTACTAAGCTATATTATTCCTAATTCCTAAGCACTGCTGTGTTGATAACTATTTCAAACTAAAATTACATTTTTGGCTGAATGCATGATAAAATAATGTTCTAATACCTCTAACATAGTCGCCACATTTTCTTCGTAAGGCAAATAACGAACATCCATAGATCCTTTAAAAAACCAGGAACACCGTCTTACTTCAGTCGGCTCTTCCTCCCAATAAACTGCTAATCGTCGCCGACGAAGCACTTCAACATCGTAGCGACCACCGTCTGTACCCACTTTGGTCTCAGGCGAAATTGTCGCTGTAACGTCGTAAGATGATTTTAAATTCAAACTGCATTACTTTAACTTAAAATACAAAGACTTTCCTACTGGCTTTAACTATATAAAAAATAAGTATGAAATAAGATACCTAACACAAAATTAGATTAATTCCCTAGTACAGCTGTATTCTATAAGAACAAAGATATTAGTCATACTTCCGAAATTGGAAAATTTTTCATTAATTTTGAGATACATGTATTTAGAAAAACTTCTTCATTAAGTTAAAATACTGTAATTCATATCACACTTTTCCAGTAAACATCGGTATTATCTTACTCGCCTAATTGAATGTCCTAGTGATTCTTTTTTTAATAATGTATTTTGTTTCTATATTATTACTATTTACTATTCAATTGTTACTTTTTGTACATAGTTTAGTTTAGTTCCATTGCTTGTTTATATTTACATGATATTATTATTTCTAGAAAGCATGAAGATGTTAAGATATTTACAAAAGTTTGCTTTGTTTAAAGTTTTTATATTCCTGGCCATGTATCTTTGTTATTATTTGTTATTTTATACGCTGAACTATATGTTTGTAAATGTTGTAATGGCACTGCCGTTGAAATGTAAAATAAAATAAAATAAAAAATAAATCCAAGCCTTGAAAATTTAGAGCCACAGATAATGGTGTATGTAGTAACATTTCACTGCATCTATACATTAATTATAAGGGTATTTGATAAAAAAGTATACATATCTATTGATAGATTGGAAATATATATAAGTACTTTAGTTTTGTTCATTTATAAAAAATTGTTACTTTCTATTTTTAATATATATACATTAAATATTAGTTATCTATCTGTCACATATATATAGATAATTTTTTCAATCTAGATTTCAATCAAATTTTCAAGGCTTAGATTTATTTTTTATTTTATTTTATTTTACATTTCAACGGTAGTGCCATTACAACATTTACAAACATATGGTTCAGCGTACAATAATAACAAAGATACATGGCCAGGAATATAAAAACTCGAAACAAAGCAAAGTTTTGTAAATATCTTAACATCTTCATGCTTTCTTGCAATAATAATATCATGTAAATATAAACAAGCAATGGAACTAAACTAAACTATGTACGAAAAGTAACAATTGAATAGTAAATAGTAATAATATAGAAACAAAATACATTATTAAAAAAGAATCACTAGGACATTCAATTAGGCGAGTAAGATAATACCGATGTTAACTGGAAAAGTGTGATATGAATTACAGTATTTTAACTTATATAATGAAGAAGTTTTTCTAAATACATGTATCTCAACGATTGAAACTAATTTTCATTTACTTAAACTGATTTGCATTTGCATTGGCACAATATATGTTTCAACCAATTAATGTGCTTTCAATACACTTGTTCTTATTAATAAGGTTGGTTATTCTCTTAACCGAGTCATGTTTCTGATTTCTAAGAATCTAGACCCAGTCAACTTGTTTATCACCTTTGCCAACAGGCGAGTCGGTTTGCGAACTACTACTCATCCCAGTTCAACAATAAAGTCGACATTATATTCCATTATGTACAGATATAACACAACATCATCGAACCTTTTAGCTCTTGAGAACTACCAGCAAAACCCCAGTGCAAATTATATCTCCAATTTTATCCAATTATATCCAATTTTAAAATATATCATACTCATGTGATATTTCAGTTTCTATGGCATGTTAACCATAAAAAAACTTCACACATACAGTAAAATCTCAATAGTTCAACACTTCATAGACTACGGGGGTGTCGAAGTATAAAAATACTTAACCATAAGGAATGTATGGTAAACAAGAAAAAAAAATATATTGTGATATTGTGCTCTAATTTCTTCTTGAATATTAAAAAATGTAACAAAACTTTTTAAAAACAAGCTATATATTTATGTAACAATGTATGTCCTTGTACAAATTTTTATGGAGTTACAGTACGTAGTTATTATAGTATGAACAGTAAAGTACTTAGAAGGTACAGTAACTTAATATCTAAAAAAATTGTAATTTTTAAATGCTATTCACTTTGAAAATATTATTTCTTTCATTTGTACTGGGCTAAACTGAGCACGGCCTGCCACAAACAATAATTTTGTACTGGGCTAAACTGTGCACGGCCTGCCACAAACAATAATTTTGTACTGGGCTAAACTGTGCACGGCCTGCCACAAACAATAATTTTGTACTGGGCTAAACTGAGCACGGCCTGCCACAAACAATAATTTTGTACTGGGCTAAACTGTGCACGGCCTGCCACAAACAATAATTTTGCTACTAAGTGGAGATTGTACATAATAAGTTCTGTCTCAACGCTTTACACCGACACAGTGCCCACTCAATGGTTACCATTGGACATAACTGGAAAATGTAGGGTACCCGTGTTAGGTAATGGACAGGCGAAGGAAGACTATATTCATTCATTTACATTCGTTAGCAATACAAATTCACTCATATCTCTAAGATCTGATCTTAAAACTAACTATAGTTACGAAATTTAAATGTTTTGAAAGTTTTTCAAACCATAATACTTGTACACAGAGTAAGAACAAAAAGAGAACAATGGTTGTGAAATGAAGTGTAATTAAGACATAACCTCAAAGGAGTTGTTATAACGAATTATATAACGAATCGGTTAGTAAACACTTCAGAAGTTTTTTTTTTCATCAAAATTCCAGGGCATGACTTGAGGGCTTCGGAATCTACTGAAAAAAAGAAGCTCTGCTCAATGCACAAGTTGTTCTTCATACTGGCATCATAAAATCATTTCCTACTTTGTGTCATGGTCATGTGAAATTCTTATTTATTGGTGGACCTCTTTTCAACGATGATAATTGTTTCGGTAATATTTACGGATACCACAATCAAGATCTTACCTGAAGTAAAGGCTTGTTCAAGCGCCAGTGAGTCATTCATACTGAAAGGCTGCCATATCACTTTGCCCTCCACCACCTTCTTGAAGAACCAATGATGGTAGACCGGGCGATATGTAGTGCCTTGTGCCTGAAATAAGGGACATAAAGTAAGTAAATAAGTCCCAGCCAGGATAAGTTGGGATCTTGTACCTTTCTGTTTGTGTGTGTATTTATGGAAACCAAGTAAGTTAATATCAAGTACAGTAAAATTCTCATCTGAAGGGGTGAATCACGCAATAGGAGTAGGGAAGTGGCAAGATGAGCTGTGTAAGGCAATTTTGAATTTATTTATTTTTAATAAAAATTAAATTTATTTATTTTACAATTTAAATAAAAATTGTAAAAATTAAAAAAAATTCTGGGGTACAGTATTTTAGTGACACTCAATTTTTAAGAACTAAAAACTTTCATGAAAAAAATGTAAGCTAAATGTTACAGATGATTTCATGTGTTCCAAACAACTACCTCCAGTCAGCTTATTTTCCACGTTTCCAACATATTTTGAGATATAGTTTAATATTTTGGAGAAACGGCAATAAAATTGATAAGGTCTTGACGCTACAAAAAAATCTGTTGGAGTAAAAAGCAGTCTGGTTTTTGAAGTCACTGCAAATAGGTTTTTGTTAAATTACTAGTCCAAAAATCTCTACATTTATGATATAGCATTGTTTATTTATAGTAAATAATTTATGATATAGTAAATATAATACTAAGATTGTATAAATATTTTTAAAAACTATTGATAATTTTCGCAGGCTTAATAAAACTTGATAGCCAGACAGCCATTTCCTTACAAATATATAGTGAGTCGGCACATTTTACTGTAAAATATTTGTTTGACAAATTGAAGAAAATATTATAATTGGCTAATCAAATCTACTTTTAACTCAGCTAATGAGTTTTTTCTGCATAAAAATTGTTAAGTTTTCATCTCACTTTCTCTGTTAATTTTGTTTAAAGTCTGACAATACTATCCCAATATAGTTTTAAATTGCTACTGATGAGTTATTATTGTTATTTTAAATTGTTTATGTATTTTAATTAATAATTATTATTATTAAAGTTTTCATTTTATTGGCATATGATTTCATTTTGTAAGGTTAAAATCAAGCTAAGCTACGGAGGGAGAAACTGTAAAATTGATGGCAAATGAACATTTATAAAACAATTTACTCACCAGGTTGGCAAATGATGGAGGCAAAACTGTTGGCTGAATCTGAGGGGGGCTTTGGTTGGAGTTTTGACTAGAAAACTTGAACGAAGAAATCGGTGGTGGGCCGATGCTGGTCTCTGTGTGAACACTTTCAGAGCCAAGACTGTCGACAGCACATGGTGTGAAAAGCGCTGGAGATGTTTGGGCAGGCGTCATGGGAGAAGGCATAGTAGCTGTAGGAGCCACTGGTAACTCGGGTGGGCGAGAGTAGACGAGCCGTTTGATGTTACTGAGGCGATACGAGTTCACTTGATTACCTGCTCCCACATTCCACTGTTTAGTTTGATTTTTATTTACACTTTTTTTTAAATTTAGCTAATGAAAATATTCGTAGTAATTATTGTTTCAGATAGTTTAAATATATTAAACACTATGGTGATAAACAGATGTGAATAAAGAGAAAACAAAATGCAAACAAGTTGAAAATCAGATAAAACAAGTTTAGTACAGTAAAGATATCAATTTAACGGAGAGCGCATTCCGTAAACCATGTTTCTCATTTGACAGGTCACTGGAGGTGGTTCAGAAGTCACCTTTGTTGGAACTCAAGTTAAGTGTTAGAGAGGGCTTCTTATCTCTAACTTCACCTACTAAGAGTTAGAGAGGGCTTCTTATCTCTAACTTCACCTACTAAAATAATACTTCCTTGAACTTTTTAATCGTTTATATCACAATTCTATTTTTAAGTTCTTTATTCTTCTATAATATAGCTGTAATTAGTTTGTTTAGTGATTTTGATAATATTAAAACTTTTTCTGTTGAATATTCTAGGAATGTACTTTATTTTGTCAAGTTAAGTGGAATATAGGGCTTTACCCCTAATAAAAAGATTTTCATTTTATTTCATTTTTTGTCATTTGCTCTGTATAAAATAAAAAAATTAGTGTAAATTTAAACAATTGGTTAATTTATTCATTTATAATCTAAATTAATATGTTAATTTTAAAAGCTTTAGAATATTTTTGTACAGTCATCTTGTTTAAATTTATATAAAAATGTAGTTCAAATATCAGTTACCTTAAAAAAAATATATAATTTCAATGTTTTTATTCATTTATAATTAATTATGGAATGAGATCCATCATTAACTGTATTCTAAGCAATGAGTGGCTGCATTCTTATTTATTTACAAAATAGGATTGTTTTACGTTGGTTTAAGAAGTATCTCACGTGGATATTCTGCAACAGAACACAAAAAACATGATGTAAGAATTGAATGTTTAACCCTGCCAGCAGATTTAAATTAAATTCACATTTAAAAGTGCCAAATCGGATAATATGTGCCTTAAAAAGTGGATCACGAGATTAAAACACATGATCATCTAACAATTTAGTGTTTTAAACAACATTTTTTTAACAGAATTCAGTTTTTAACTGCTAAATATTTTAGGTAACATATGATGAGAGGCTATTAAAAAAAATTGCTTTTTTAGAATTATCTAAATATTTAGAGTTCAAACAAGATGGATTTGGAAATTGTGTTTGATCTGAGTTTTTCTAACAGTACGATTTAAAAGAAAACAGTGGTTCTGAACAAGTGTAGTGGTTAAACACTTTTTTTAATACAACGTTTAAGCTGTGATTATCTGTGCAATGTTTTGAACAGCCGTTATCAATAAATAATGTTTAAAAGTGGTTTTCTCGAATCAAGAGTAACTTACATAGTAATTATATACATTTTTTTTAATTACGTAGTTATCCTGAGCTTATAATTGTAGCTACTTACATAAGTGCTGTGTCAGTTAAAAGAAGAGAGTTGATGTTAGTATGAGCTGGGAGAGAACTACAATACCTTGACCAAATTCACACTTATTGTTTTGTGTGTACTGTACCAGAAAATCCATGCGAGATACCTCTTATACCAATGTCATCAGTCCTATTTTGTACATCAATAAGAATGTAGTCACACATCGCTTGGAATACACTTAATGATGGATTTCATCACATAATTGTAAATATATAGATAGATTGAACTGAGATAATTATAAGCTCTTACTGAAGAAACAATAGTTAAGATCATTACATGCCAAAAATGAGAGAACATTTATTTGCGAATGAATCGCACAATTATACTAACACAGCTACTGCCAAGTTTTTACAAAGAGACTGTGACAGCTAGGAAGGGATTACTTTATGTACACTGAATGAAAATACAACTATAATTTCACAAATTATATATAAATACATATTTTTTTCAATGCCATCTATACAGGGTGTAACAAAACTCTCTACACAAACTTTAGGATATTGTTCCTTGGGTGAAATGAAGCAAAAAACATAATACAACAAATGGTCTATCTCATTCCGTTTACTGTCTGTATATCAATATGTGTTTTTTACTATTTAAAATGTTTAAAACCAAATTACAAAGAAACTAATCGTTTTACGAAAAAATACCAAGATAGATAATTGTTAGTGCTTTTAATAAGAATTAAAACGACACCTTATTTTTTTAAATAAAACAATAAACAACAAAACTTCAACGATTTTTTTGTAAAACTGTACAGCCTCACTTGCACGTGTGGGACAAAAAAAAAATCGAGTGGTTTTAGGAAAAAATTTAATCCTTTTATTAATAGTTGAATAATAAATACTCATTTTTATAATATGTCAAAATGTAGTTTTATTTTAAATATTTAAAAAGTACTACATTTATAGTGTTACTACGTTATTATAAGCCGACAGCCCATTAATAATGAATTCCATTGTTGCTCTATGGGTCCATTCTAAACTTTACAGTGTCATACAACTATCGTAGTAAATTTGTTATTTATTATTTGATTTTCACAAATAAGGCGTCGTTTTAATCCTTATTAAAAGCACTATCAATTATCTATCTTGGTATTTTTTCATAAAACCACTCGATTTTTTTTCCCACACGTGCAAGTGAGGCTGTACAGTTTTACAAAAAAATCGTTGTAGTTTTGTTGTTTATTGTTTTATTTAAAGAAATAAGGTGTCGTTTTAATTCTTATTAAAAGAGCTAACAATTATCTATCTTGGTATTTTTTCGTAAAACGATTAGTTTCTTTGTTATTTGGTTTTAAACATTTTAAATAGTAAAAAACACATATTGATATACAGACAGTAAACGGAATGAGATAGACCATTTGTTGTATTATGTTTTTTGCTTCATTTCACCCAAGGAACAATATCCTAAAGTTTGTGTAGAGAGTTTTGTTACACCCTGTATATAAAAATCAAACTTATATTTGTGTACATAAAATTCAAAAGGAAGTCAATGGGTTCACTTGAAATGTTTATACAATATTGTGTTTGTTAACAAGTGTTGTTATATATTTAGTTCCTAAAATAATTGTAAATGAGAACAAGCATTTCAAGTATTTTCTGACCTATCTACACTTCATAAATGAAAATAAATTTCTGTCTTGAAAAAGACCTATTGTGACCAGCTGATTTATTTACTGGATATATATATATATTGTATCCAAATCATATCCTGTAAGTTTATTACTATGACCAGTTAATTTTTTATTTATGAAAACAACTGTAAGTTACTTTATTTAAGATAAAACCAAGTAAACAATCGACCTCTGTTTTTCATACAAGTAAATAAAAAGACAATTAATAATTTATATCCGACTAAGCCACAGCAAAGTGTGGTCAGGTTCAGCTAGTAAAATTTTAATTTAAAGCAAATAAATTTATATTTTGACTACATTGATTTTCAGTTCAGAAAAAAAAATACCTCCACTAAAACCTCAGGAGAAAGATGCATAATAAGAATAAGTATGAATATTAGTAATTAAACTAGTACAAATTAAAGTACCTGAAGGTGATGGAGCGTGGGGCAGCTTTGGCCTTGGAGGGGGTGGGTCTGCCACTGGTGATGTCACATTTTCCAACTGCGGAACAGTCGAAGACGTGATAGACTGATTGAATTGGTCAGGAGTAGAGAAATAGTTGAAAACTCCCTGTTCTGGGGGAGCACTTGGAACTTCACATGTAGAACTTTGAGAATTGTGGATCGACGGAGAAGGATTAGAACTGACTGGGGTCGGTGTGAAGATACTCGGCGTAATGTACGAAGAAGTGCCTTTACTAGGAAACAAGTGAGATGAAGGGGGTAATGGATTGATACTCGGTGCCAGATCTGGTGGTTTGATCAATTGTGTGTTACTAGAGGGTAATAAAGTGACAGATTGTGAAAACTGATGGCTTAAGGCGTCTGCGTATACGGGGGTTGGTTTGGTAGGATTTGGGAACCCAGTGAAGCTTTGAGTGAACACAGGAATAGGACTGTTGTTATGTGGTGCTTCTTGGGAAACAGGTGGATCCTGAGTAGAGATATCAGGGGAAAATGTATGTTCCGAGAAACCACTGGAGAGTGACTGACTTGACGAGTGGTTGGAATGAGTCTGGCCGACTGACGCTACAGGCTTGAAGGTTGGTGGTTTTTGAGGTTCTTGTCCAAGGAAACTATCAGCTTCTATTTCTGAAACATACAAATTTCATGTCACTATTAGAAATAATTTTACATTTGTTATTAATATCCATGCCTTTGACATAAATGAATAATTTATTTTGCTAAAATAAATTATACTTCACAAAACGTTCATGGGCATGTTAGTGTAAAACCACCAAAAACGTTCATGGGCATGTTAGTGTAAAACCACCAAAAATCCAAAGCTGTCCACATCCTGCTTGAGAATTCTAGAGTGGTACAACAAGTTTTATTTATTAAAAGGAATCTTCAACGTTTTTCTTGAGAAGTTCATTTTACGTAGGAGTCCCAAATTCAGTGATAACATATTTGTTGATCTTACAGACATTTTGAAAAAAGGATTTTGTTCCAACTAAAATACAGGAACACTAAGTAATAAAATTAACCTTTTCTATTCCTCATCATAAATAATAAATAACATATACTACTGATTCATCCATTTTAAAACATAAATAATAAAAAATAGGATAGAAAAATATTGCCACAAAAAATTACAAACAAATCAAATACGATATTACAAAAATCTGATATTTCTTCAAATAACTGGTTGCACTAGCCTAAACAGCAATGTAAGGCGAAACGGATTTCTGGATTCTCCTTCACCAATCTTGGTTATTTTCAATACAGAAGGTCAAATGTTTAATTTATGTTTTCTGAGGAAATTAATGCTTTAATATAAAACATACAAATACATTTTTTTTCATTATTGATTAAATACAATCGAAACAACAATATAGCCATAAAATAATTAAAAAAACTCCTTGTTCAAAATAATGTGCCACATTTTGTTATCTACCACTTACTCAAATACATACTCTATTACGTACAGTGTACATTACTCAATACATGACTTCTCTCGTGTTTGGTTCTGAAGCAATCCAGTTATCACAGGTTTGTATCACTAATATTGACTCTGGGAAGGAAGTACCTTGCCTGTTTGCCCAGTGACATACATCCGGAGCCTCACAGGCCAAGCCTCCTCAGTTACCATGGGTCACATGTGGGTTACAGTACTGTATCTGTCCACACTTGCAAGCATCTTATGTCACAACAACAATCCAGGTACTTTAATATTTTACATGAAGGTTTAATCCTTCTTTTATGTTAAATCAGTTTCAATTTTAACGTACCTAAACATACACAATGGGTAATTCCAGTGCAAACAAAGACATACAAATGACTGAAAATCAAACGCTGAGAACTATTTATTGCTTTTCTCGCTCTGTTAATATGTTACTTAATAAAGTTATTAATAAAGAGTCTTCTAACATTAATTATAGACATAATTTTTAGTATGTAATAGAATTAATTTCTTTACAATAAATAAGTTTAATATTAAACCTTCTGTATTGAAAATAACCAAGATTGATATAGGGGGATCCAGAAATCCGTTTCACCTTGCATTACTCTCAACTAGACAATTATAATTCTTAATCTATAAATAAACAAAACTTTAAGAAGTTAAGTATTTTTTCCCCAGGGAAGTTTTAGAATATTGTCTTATTCATGTCCTACAGAAGGGCTCAGTCCCACTGGCCTTTAAAGTGTCAAAGTTTAAAAAGGGATCCAACTCCATTGTGTTCAATTACAACATTGAAGGGAATTCACCTCCTAGAGTGATCAATATGAGGGACCTTGGAATCATCATGTCACCATCTCTTAGTCCTTTTGAACATCTTCTGCACATAATGGCTAGAGCATGCAAACTTTTTGGATTTATCCTTAGATCCACCAGAGGATGCATCAGACATTGGTCGAGCTTTTTAAGGTACTTGTACATCCCATTCTGGAGTACGGTTCCGTTGTATGGACTCCCTACTAACTAGGTCACATTGAAGTACTTTCAAATACTCAAAATCGTTTCATAAGGATGCTGGGTTGTAGGCTAGGGTTTGCATATAGATATACCACTATTAAAAATATACAACAGCACTTTGAAATTCAACCTCTTCATCTAAGACGTAAACTTGCGAACATGCTGTTTTTGTACAAGCTGGTGAATGGAGTCTTGGATTGCCCGGGGTTACTTTGAGACATTAATTTTTCGATCCCAAGAGGGACTCTATCCTTGGCCATCTTCCAGCGTAGGTTCTATCCCACATTGTATGCCTACAACAGTGGAGTATCTAGGCTAATGAGGGTTGGTTATAAGATTGCTAATAGTGTTGATTTCTCCGGCACATCAGAAGAAACTTTTAGAAGGCAGGTTATGATTGTTTTATTTGCTTAATCTATTGTATGATCAACACTGTTGTTAATATTTTGTTGTTATTTATTATATGGTCGTTATCTTTTGATTGTTTATTAGTATTGTTATTCGATCTTTCTTGTTTTATATCTATATTTATAGTTACAATATATGAACCTGATATTACCTTAATAGTTTATCCTGTTATTATTTTTGTGCGTTGTCTTGGTGTTGCTATCATTATTATAATATAGTTATTATTATTATTTATTTTTTTGTTTTGTTTGTTTTTTGATCACTTTTGTTATTCTCTATTGTAATTTTATGTATGAATACATGATGTACTGGTGTGCAAATTACCATTATTAGTTTGTTTTTAATGAAACTTGTTAATTTAATGAGACCTGATAGTAAAATTTAGTGTAATATAAGATTGTTGTTTATAATGTAGTCCATCTTGAATTGAAATCTGTTGAATCTTTGTATTGTATTTTCAATGTACAAAATGGTGTAATCCGTAGAAAGAATAAATAAATTATAATCTGGAGTTATTTCATTTATCTGGAGTTAAAATTAATTATCTGCTGTTAAATAAAACAATTTTTATGAAAACTTTTCAAATAGGCTAAGTAATGCCATTGATTTTATACACATGCATATATTTCTTATCCAATATTTAATTTTTTGTCTTAACATTATCAGCTGTTTTGGGATGCAGTTGTGGAGCGCTAGTGTAGTCCAATGTAAATGTAATGCAGTTTAAATCAGCTGTGGTAGCAGATTGAACTATCTAACAAAATTACATACACAAATGTTCCTATTATATTAGATATCTAATTGTAGTTGTATATAATCAAGGGTAATGCTTATTGACATTTAACATTCAATTTTATTGAAATAAAAACATTACTGTTTAATTGTTTATCTCCTAGTAAAGCAGGGATAAATAAATATAAGTTAATAATATTAAGATTATTGTCAACACAATACAGTCCTTGTAGCGAGGAAGCTTCAATGCTTTTCTCTGGGAGTACTTAACTCTAGAGGATCTGTTTGAACGCTATCTCTGGGGAAGGCTGTGCAGGGAATGAATGAGCATGTATGTGTATTTATGTTTCTCAACATGTACGTTTGAACGCTGTGGAGTGCTATTATTAATTATATTGCATTGTCTAGTATTAGTGACGATTGCTATACAATTGTAAATAATTGTTCTATGCAATAAACTATTCTCACTCCCTGCAATGTAAGTATTAAGTGTCTCTTTGAAAATAAATGTTCATTTTAATCACAAACGTTTCTGAGGAATAGGTGACTCTGTCTTATTCTGTGGTAGGCAGTCTAGTTGACAGGTATATACTTGTATAAATATACATATATATATTTTTTTAGAACATTCAAAAAGTATGTAAGCAAAATAAGGCTTTCTGTTTGGCGAAAGAGACCTGAAATCGTACTTGCCAAAGAATGTACTATTGTCTGTAAATAGTGTTTTCAATGTCAAATTGCCAAGAGCAGAACCACTCTATTTTTGAATGTCTGAAAATAGTACATGCATATACCAGGTCCTAATGCATAAATAGTACATGCATATACCAGGTCCTAATGCATAAACAGTAATCCAAGGTAATCTTTTCCTGTATTAATTACCCTTTACATATTTATCCAATAATATACAAAAATCATCAGACATTAATTATTGTTCTTTATTGTTTTATAATAGCTTTATTTCCCTTATATTTTTTACAGGTATATTTTAATTATTTTTTGCAGCCAATTAAAATGTAATTCCTGCATAATTTAGGCATATAGTAAATTGTGAATAAAAAGAAGATTGTGGGGGGCTATTCTTAAAGTAAAATATTTTTATCTGAGCATTAAAAGTTGAACAGTTGCGTGACAGGTCAACAACATACATAATTGTTACACTTACTTTACTTTGTTAACATTCTCAAAGTAATCAGCTGGTGACTCCCAGAAGTTCATTTCTCTACCGATTTATTACTCGCATTCTGTAGAAAATTGGTGGGAAATATAACATTTTCTGGTTCTAAGCCAAGTTTGATGATTTCTCGAACATTTAATTAGTATTTTCAGAACCAACAAAATAATTACTTTACAGCATTAAGATGAAAGGTTACTTATTGCAAACAAATATGGATAAACCATCTAAGCTTTACGCGTTTGATTTGATTGTTTTATCAACGTAGACTCCAACTACAGTTTTGACATCAAAGAGACTTACACACAAACATAGATTTATGTTATATGTCAGATCAGAGGGCACATGATCTAGTTAGTACCATGGGCCAAATGAAATATTTCCAGTCCTTACTATCTGCATTTCAAAACAGAGGATATTAAGTGATTGTATTTCTCATTTTAATATTATTACCATTTCTGCACATCTTGTTTTCCTTGACAATTTTAAACTTCCTATTGACAAATGGTGTTATCCAACCTCCAATCAAACCTATAAAACCAATCTAAGAATATTTAAGGCTGTCCTGGCTGAAATTAACTGCTGAGTTTGTAGGCCAAGGTGTTTTATACAACTTTCCATCACACTAATCCAATTTTGTTACTTATAATATTTTATTAATTCATCATATAGAGTAATTGGTATAATTACATTGTACTAATCCTATAACTAAAGATATCTATCACCTTTACAACTAATAATTGCCACAAATCGTATTACACAAGAACAAGAATTTATGGAGGGGGAATGCACCGTAATGTGAGCTTTACGTTAAATAACTTTTCAATTCAATTATCTTTATTGTCATATGTCAATAATACATTGCTATAGACATCGTAAAAGAATAAGTACGGTACAATGCAATGCACAATAAAGTAGTACAATATATTTGTCAATATTAAAGCGTAACAGGATACAATAATAAATAACGATAGATTAACTATAACTAATAAACAATTACTCAGTCTACACCTACAGAAGATTAAAATTTTTATTTAAAAATTCATTTCATTGAATGAAAGGTCTTATTTTTAAACGAACTTGACAGTTTATTTGCAAATGATTGGAATTCTAAGTTTCTAATGGAACATTACTAGGTAGATCATTTATGTACAAGATAAATAAAAGAGGGCCCGGAACTGACCACTGTGACACCCCTGCAAGGACCTCACGAAATGAGGACTCTAAACCCACCATTGAAATCTTGTGCAATCTGCCACAGAGATAAGTTCCAAAGAATTCCATTTGTTTATAATCTACACCATGATAATGAACTTTTGATAATGAAACCCTGGGTTTCAAAACCATTTGTCATTCCAACCAATAATAGATCACTTGGCAGTACCCTGGTAATTTTAAATCTTTTATTGGTACATGAAAGTGATTCATTGGCTATATTATTATGACATGGTATATGACAAACCAAAAACTTTTAAAAAAACCTGTTATGGTTCCCTTTAAGACATCTGACATTAATTCTTCTGTTTCCGAAGAGAAGCTGTTTTCTTATTAATATTCTTAAAACACCAAATGTACTGTGCCAAATCTATACTATCCATACAGAATACATTTATTTCCAAAATATACATTACATTGGCTCCGCTAAGTATAGAAATACTTGTCAAATTAGTTAAACTTCAAGTATAAAAAAGAAATAATTTAATATTTTAATTACTAATTAAAAAGCTAATCATAATACTAATCTAAACTAAGATGGCCAATTTACAATATTTAATGTACTAGTGGCAATAATAACAATAGTACAAAGATCTACGTTGTTATTTACTTATAATTGAATTTATGGTCCCATTCATCCTCCTAAGTCCTCTCCTCTCAACTTCATTTATATTACACAGTCTTTTTAGATAATTTGTCAGTTAACAGCAGGCAAATGAAACATCACCCTTCAAATTAATAGGTACAAATATTTTGAATCAGCCTATTTATAACAATTTTTTGTTCACTTTTATGATTCTCTGTCTTACATAAACACTGGAAAAATACTCCAACTACTCAGTCATGAGTCAGAGTCCAAACAGAGCAGAAACGTTTATTCGAGCGGAGCCAACCTTATCAGTGGACT